>CAUYTI010097357.1:0-30561 GCA_963575145.1 Galago senegalensis
TTTTTTTTTTTTTTGAGACAGAGCCTCAAGCTGTCCCCCTGGGTAGAGTGCCATGGCTTCACTGCTCACAGCAACCTCCAACTCCTGGGCTCAAGCGAGTCTCCTGCCTCTGCCTCCCAAGTAGCTGGGACCACAGGTGCCAGCCACAATGCCCGGCTATTTTTTGGTTGCAGCCATTATTGTTCTTTGGCGTGCTCAGGCTGGATTCGAACCCGCCACCTTAGGTGTATGTGGCTGGTGCCTTAGCCGCTTGAGCCACAGGCGCCGAGCCTGTTTTATCAATTTTTAAATTTTTTTTTTCTTTTACTACCTTTTTTTTTTTTGAGACAGAGCCTCAAGCTATAGCCCTGTGTAGAGTGCAATAGTGTAACAGCTCACAGCAACCTCAAACTCTGGGGGCTTAAGCCATTCTCTTGTCTCAGCCTCCCAAGTAGCTGGGACTATAGGTGCCCTCCTCAACACCTGACTATTTTTTGGTTGTAGTTGTCATTGTTTGGCAGGCCCAGGCCAGATTTGAACCTGTCAGCTCTGGTGTATGTGGCTGGTGCCTTAGCCACTTGAGCTATAGGTGCCACCTTACTACTTTCTTTTGAATTAGCTTTTGTCATTCCATTCTATCTCCTGTGTTACGTTATTACCTATAACTCTTCATTATGCTATTTAATGGTTTCCTTGAGATGTTATACACCTTTAACTTCTCACATTCTACTGTAATATAAATACTACTGTACATATAGAATTCTCACAATGGTCTACTTTTATTTCTTCCATCCTAGACTACTATTTTGATCACACGTTTTACATATATATTATATAATACATAATATATACTATATAATAAACATAAACATATATAATATACAATAAATACAATTTATATTATATAATGTAAAATGTGTGTATATACATAGTATGTATTCTTCTTTCCATTTCATATTTGAAAACATCCTGTTATCCTTTAAATACTCTTAAGAGTGAACAAAAATGATACAATTATTCATAAAGTGAAATTTCTGGTGCTTTTTATTCCTTTCTGTAGATCTATATTTGTGTAGTGTTTTTCTTTTTTTTTTTGCGACAGAGCCTCAAGCTGTCCCCCTGGGTAGAGTGCCGTGGCATTACAGCTCACAGCAACCTCCAACTCCTGGGCTCAAGCGAGTCTCCTGCCTCCGCCTCCCAAGTAGCTGGGACCACAGGCACCCACCACAATGCCCGGCTATTTTTTGGTTGCAGCCGTCGTTGTTTGGCGGGTCCGGGCTGGATTCCAACCTGCCACCTTAGGTGTACGTGGCTGGCGCCTTAGCCAGTTGAGCTATAGGCACCAAGCCTTGAAATTGATTCTTAATGAGCAAGTGAACTGCTTAGGAAAAGGATGGGAAATAGTGCTACATCTTCCTCATTGAAAACTACTTCCCCATCCACACAAAAGTGACAAGAATATGAGTGCCACTATAAAGGGTCTGTCAGCATGGAGAGAAAGAGGGCCAAAGAGAAAATGCCTGGTAACATCTCCCAAATTACCCTTCTCCTTAGTGAGACATCCTCTCCTAACCCTGCACCAGCAGTGTAAAGCCCGCCCAGGCAGAGCTCATCTCCCATCTCTAACCCTGCTGCTCAAGTTCTCTCTATGCCTTTCCTTAATATCTGTCCCACCTCTGCCCACCACCCCACCCCACTCTCTCACAGGTGCAGTAGCTAACAGCATAGGCCTGCCTCCACCGCTGCATAGGGGGTGATCTTGGGAAAATGACTTCACACTCAATGCCTCAGTTTCCTCACTGACAAAATAAGGATAATAAGCTTAAATGAGGTAATAAATGTAAAATGGTTACAATAGAATCTGGCATGCAGCAGGTGGATTTTAAGTGATAATCATTTTTCCTATTATTTTATCACACACATTTGTTCACCATTCTATCTGCTAATAAGCTGAATTCAGGGATCTCTCATTCACCCGTGATCCTCTGAGTGCAGTACCTAATGTATGGTAGAGTTTTTCTATATGAGGTTAGACAATTAAGTTTAAGAACCCATCCTAGAAAAAGTGCCACATGACTCATGGCTGGGTCTCATTGCAGTCACTTCAGAGGTGGTCCCCTCGGGAGGGTACACACTGATGCCAGCACCTCTCCACCTTTAAAGCAATTGTGGAACTCTTTTTTGGAATAGTTATCAGTGCTGTCTAAATTATACGAGCTGTCATTATACAATTAAGCCCATGAACTCATCCTAGGAAAAGTGCTTTTAAGAATGGACCTAGGCACTGGCATCAGAGCAAAGTTTCTCAGGGGGAATACTTCAAAGGTCACGTGACCATGGAGATAGTCAGCAAGTAGGTATGAAGCACTTTTTCTAGGGTGAGTTCACAAGTTTAATTGTCTGATCTCGTATGTGAGAGGGCTGGATTAGGTTCTGGCTTATCCTAAGGACAAGCTCATCCTCACTGTGTCTTGAGTTCAAAACCTCGGCCTTCTCATTCAGCAACAATCTTCTTCTAAACATGCACCTTCCCCACTTGTGTTGCCAGATCAAATAGTTTTGACATTTACTTGCACTATTCTCGAAATTAGCCTTTCTTCATCCCATTAAATAGTCATCTGAATAATTTTTCCAAAAGCCAATCAGTTATTTTTTAAAGAAGAAAATAAATATTGGCTTCACACCAGGATCATCATTACCACGTTGCAGCCCTTGGCCTGGCATTGAGACTCACTTAAAATGAACCCTGACTTTTTCAGCTTCCTCTCCTGTGTGCTGCTCGGCACACAGCCTCTAACTCCACATAGACTCCTGTCTGTAAGCCTGGGCTCAGGCTGAGGCTTCATCCTGGAAACACTCCTGTCCATCTGTTAGAGTCTTATTCATTCTTTAAGACTAAAACCAAATGCCATTTCCTCCACAAAAGCTCTTCTCAAAATTAAGCCCTACTTCTCACATAGCCCCGAAGCACTGTTTATAGGAAAGCTTTTTTATTAAAATATTTATGGCTGTTTTGACTTTAGTTACTTATATATAGTAGGTTCTTTAAAAAAAGATTGTGTCCTTAAAAGGAAATGTACCCAGAGTAGCGTTCTGCAACCAACTACATATTATTTTTTAAATTTTTTAAAAAAATTAATGTATGTTTAAGATGCTAGAACTCGCGTCTAACAAGAAAATTTTAAATAATTAAATTCCAATCAAGATTCATTCTCAGAATTGCTTTTGAGTTGTTAAGACATTTATCTGAACCTAACCATTAAATTATAAGCCTTAAAATTTCCTTTATATGCTCTAAAAGCATATTGCACACAACAGGCATAAAAACATTTAATTGTTGAATTGTTTCTCTCTAGGAAGTTCAGAAAATTGAGTCCATAGAAGGCATCCACAGGATTTTAGCTGGCCCTGGTGATGGTCACGGCACCCACTACGTGACCACACAGTGACACCAAAGGGAAAACACAGGACCGACCAGTCCCTGTGCTAGGCCCTGGCTGCCGCCCACACAGACCATCCGTAACCTTCCTCACCCCCTTGAAGGGAGCTATGCCTGGTGCTGAGACCAACCCTCCCGTTGAGGTTTTCAGGGCCAGGCATGGGTGCCAAGGTTCACCAACAGATGAGGCAACTGCAGCATCACTCTCTGGAAGTCTCATAGCCAGTCCTTTAGCAGGTGGGAACAAAATTTTCAGATCTGTATCTTGGGCTAGAGCTCTACAGCTGTGAGACATAAAAAGGTCTCTTCAGATGGCACCAGACACGTGGAGACAACTGGGGAGCCAGGAAGGAAAACCCACGTTCCTCCCAAATGTGGTTGTTTTCTATACTGCTGCTGTTCATAGATACATCAGCCTTTTCCATTTTTCTTTTTTCTTTTCTGTGCACTTTTAAGTAACCTGCCCTAAGTCCACAAATTCTTGGTGCCGCCTGATCAGTGCTGCTCCTGATGTTCTGTCACATTTTTCATTTCACTCATTGTATTTTTTGGCTTCAGGGTTTCCGTGGGACTTTTTTTCCTTTCATTATTTCAATCTCTGTTAATTTCTCATTTTGGACACTTACATTTTCCTCATTCCATTGAATTACTTCTCTATATTGAAAATGAATTCTTTAAAGCAACTATTTTGAATCGTCTGGCAGGTCACATAGCTCCATTTCTGTAGGGTGAGGAGCTGGCACTTAATTTTGTCCCCTGGGGGACATCACGTTTCCCTGATTGAACTGGATTCCAGTAGCCCTGCACTGATGTTGTGTTGGTGAAGAAATAGGTACTCAAATTCTTCATAAGCTGGCTTGGTTTGAGGATGCCTCTAATAGTTGGCCCACCCACATGGTTCCAAAGCCTGAAGCTGAGGGCCAGCATGGCATCAGGGTGGCCTAGGCCCAAAGGGCACTGGGGCAAGCTGGTAGCTTGGAGCCACTGGGGTCTACTGCGCTGGGGCTGTTTAAAGCCCAGAGCCAAAGGTTAAGTCTGCCTGGAAGGCCTGGAAGTACAGGGGCCTCGACCATGCTGGGCTGTCATCCAGTGGCTCCATCTGCAGGTACCAGCTCTGAGTCTGGGACTTGGGGCTGTGCCCAGAGCTGGGTTCCACTATGGTGGGCCCAGAGCTGGACACAAGGTAAGCTTGTGCTCTGTCCTGTCTCTCTGCCCTGTGGAGCTGGGGTTGAGGCAGGGCTGGCACAGTATGTGAGGCTGACCTTCCTGCCCTCTTCAGCCTGGCTTTCCTTACTGCACTAAAGCCAGGCATATAATCTTTCAACTGGTCCTTTAGCCCTGTGAAGGTGTTTTCATGCATGGACAGGTGTTCACGTTTGCATTTCTGGGAAGGATCGCTGGAGAGCCCTGTTCTGCCATCTGCTATTCTTCTCAGCCTGCAGCTTTTTAATAACTTTATAACCCTGGGAGCCTCAAAACTCACCATATGTGATTGTGTTGCTTAAAAAAAAAAAAAACCTCAAGAAAACCCCTTTTTTATTAAAGACATGAGCAGAGCCTAAAGCAGCCTGGGGATAATAGAGACGTCCTGACAGCTGATGATGAACCACGCAGTGTATTTGCTCTGCTTTGTTTTTTAGGAGGGAAATCAGAGTGAGAAAATCTGTGAATTAACAGCTTGATTTACTTTTAACTTTCACGAAGAAGCTTGGAACGTCAATAAGACATAAGTCTTCCTAAGAAGCTGAGCACAGACATTCTAAGCACCCAATTCCTCTCCCACAGTCTGAAGAACAAAGACGTGGATTCCGTAAGGAGCACTGGAGCAAGGCACCAGGCAGTGCACTGGCCTGCACCCCCAACAGGCCTCCTTCTGGAGTTAAGCTGAATGAGTGGCCCTGGGCCTATTTCCCAATGACAGACCAGCCGTGGACATACTTTAGCCTCCAGGAAAGTCTTAGCAAAGGGAAGGGCACACAAGAAACATGAATATCCTCGTTCCAACATCCTGTAATTCTCAAGGGTAAATCTGGGGTGTTTTTTAGGGCTAAAATGCAAGACTTACTGTGCATAAGCCACTCCAGTTAGTCTGAGATAATCAGAGTTTTCAGAACTGAGAAGCATGGCATGTCATATACACCCTGCTCTAATTGGTTTTTTAAAAGATACATCAGAATTTATTTTTTATTTCAAATTAATATAAGAATACAAATTTTTAAATTACGTTGTTCTCACTTCCAGGGTAAAGTTCCAGTTGTAAAAGAACTTTTACCTAATTAAAGACTTTTATTGTCGTCCCCCTTCCACCCTTGCCCCCTCTTCCCCTGGACTAGACTAATTATATTGGAATACAATAAACTGTAATAGTTATGGATAAATGGAGCATCTCAGGTTGCTTGCAAAGATTGAGCTCACTTGTAAAGACTGAGAACCACTTCAAAAGCAGTTCACAACTGCTGGCTGCCTACTAACAAGGAAGCTGCCCCCCAGCCCCTTGAGTCTCAGCCAGCAACACACCAGCCTGGAGGGTGGGGTTAAGAAGAGTGAAGCAGTGAAGGACAGTTACGACGTAGGGCAGGAGCATAGGCCCCACATCCTGAGATCCAGCTCATTCTCCTTTTCAGCAGATAAAAGTTCAGTTGCTGGCTAATCCACGTGCAGCTATCAGATGGACAGCAAAGTATAATGTTGTCTAATAACAACTCAAAGTAGAGACGCAGGACAGAGCACTGCAACCATACCCAGCCACTCAGGCACGCTTCTCTTCTCCAGTCAACCTCATTAAAACACCTGGCACAATGGTCCAAGCAGGTCCAAATGCATCTCTCTCTCTAGAAACCAGAGAGACAATACAAGGCAGTAATTAATAAAAGGGGCAGAAGAGTGGATAAGACCTCATGGTCTTGCAGAACAAGGAAATGTGACATACTTGGAAGGACAGAGGATAGGCGTGAGGTGCAGCAGGAAATGTGAATGATACGAATGATGGGAAGCCATGTACGTGAACAGCCCTGTCATCTGCCCATGAGTAATAGTCTGTGTGGCTCCCCAGACACCCCATAGTCACACCCACACACAGAAAGATACTTGGAGCAATATTTCCTAAGTAAAGTAGAAAACACCCTCCACATTCAGGCCCCACCCCACTCACTCGTCAGAAGTAGAGACCCTCACTCTCAGCCGGGAAAACACAGGTGCAAACTGCCAGGCCTGTGAGGGGGCTGCAGCAAGAAAGAGCCCACACGGACCACTGAAGGGGCAGACAGCTCTGGGGAGACACAAGTAAGGCAGGAAACAGGAAAGACTCCAAAATCCTGAAGAGAGTCAAGAAAATATTGTGTCTGTAAGACAAGGAGACAGAGCTAGGAGAAGGGAGAGTGAATCAACTTGCAAATCCTGGTGGTTAAAAATCATTTTAAAGTTAAAAAGTAAATAGGAGGCTGAATCAGGAAGGTTCTTATTTCTCATAAAATCATGATTTGATCTTAGAATTTGAAGATATCATAAAATGTGTTTCCACATAATAAAAAGAAAAAAGCTGGTCCTCTGCAAAGGCCCAGGACTCATGATGGCATCAGACTGTCCAGGGCACATCTGAGGGCCAAAGACCAGTGATGCCCCCAAGAGGCCACTCTGCCCTTCAACACCACTCTCATCCATCCATCCATCCTCCAAATGCCCAGCAGCAGAGCTCAAGAAACATCCTGTCCAGGATAAAATTCTAATACTCAGCCCAGTATGAAAAAAGGGTAAAAACATTTTCAAACATGCAAAAACTTAGAAAAATTAGCCCCTCTACACTCTTCCCCAGGAAGACAATAGGAGGCAGGTACAGCTGGAGTGAGGCATCCACAGGGCCCAGCCGCCTGGAGGGGAAAAGTGGGGCAGGGCAGCATGGCCTGAGCCCAGAAAGGAGGAGAACCTGAGAGCCAGGGCAGGGGAGATGGCTGGGGAAGGGGCACTGAGCTGAACTCTAATGTGGGAGAGTTTTTACAAGTTGTGATGAGGGTGTCAAACAGGGCAGGGAATGAATGGCACCCGTAAATTCCATGAAAATGTTACAGAAAGCTCTACAAATACACAGACTGAGCTACAGGGATTGCTAGCTCCATGATAAACAGTGAGTCACAGATATTTATTGATTTTCAATTTTAGAATAAAACTTTATTCTAAAAGCACTAAAGATGTGAGTGTAATCACACAATAAAATAAAATGTCATGATCCTTGTTACACAACAGTAAAAGGAAGTAGGGAATGCAGGTGCCCAAAGCTAATTTACAAACCATGGAATCTAAAGACAGAATATGCTCATGAAAACTCATCAAGATTCACGATGGATTACAGACTTAAACCTTAGACAAGAAACTATAAGAATTCTTGAAGAAAACGTCAGAAAAACTCTAGTAGACATCAGCCTTCACAAAGAATTTATGAGGAAGACCCCACATAGAATCACAGCAGCAACGATTAACAACTAGGACCTGATTAAATTTAAAAGCTTCTGCACAGCTAAGGACACAGTCAAGAGAATGAACAGACAACCTGCAGAATGGAAGAAGATATTGTAGGCTACACATCAGATAAAGGGCTGACCACCAGTCTGTAAGAACTCAAGCAAATCAGCAAGAATGAAATCAAACACCCCATTAAAAAGTGGGCAAAAGACATGAACAGAAACTTTTCAAAAGAAGATGGACTAATGGCCAATAAACCCATGAAAAAATGCTCAACTTCTCTAATCATCAGGGAAATCAAAATCAAAACCACAATGAGGTACCATCTAGTCCCAGTGCAAGTGGCTTTTACCAAAAAGTCCCCAGACAACAGATGCTGGTGTGGATGCACAGAGACTGGATCACTCACACATTGGTGGCAAGACTGAAAACTGGCACAACCTCTGTGGGACATCAACAGAGACTCCTCAGAGAACTAAGTGTGGACCTACCATTTGATCCAGCAATCCCAACTACTGGGTGTTTACCCAAAGGGAAACAAAGTCAATTCATCAAAAAGACACCTGCACTCAAAAGCTTACTGCAGCACAGCTCACAATTGCCAAGATGTGGAATCAGCCCAAGTGCCCATTGATGCATGAGAGGATTAGTGGAATGTGTCTGTGCACACCATGGAGCCCTCCTCAGCCATCAGAAGAAGATGGTGAACTAATACCTCCTGTAACAACCTGGAGGAACTGGCGACCATTCTGAGCAAAGCATCACAAAATGGAAAATCAAACACCACATGTTCTCCCTATTAAATTAGAACTAATTGATCTACATCCAAGTGCATATTTGGTAATAAAACTCAATGGAAACCACAGGTGGAGGAGGACAAAGGAGGCTGAAGTCACACCTGACAGGCACAACGCACACTGCCTGGGTGATGGCCCCTTACAACTCTGACTCATACTGCACAAAAGCAATTCATGGACCCTAAATGTGTGCACCCCTCTAATATTGTGAATTTTTTTTAAAGATACACACTTAAGAAATTTTTTGCTATGGATATCAGTTCAGTAAAAGGTAGAGAAACAAAAACAACAATAAAATGACACTGTGAGTTTGGATGAATGAGCATATGAGGGTCTTAGGGAGCTAACGCCCCATCTACATTAACAGAAAGTCAGCAGAAGTTTGACTGCTACAGTGTCGATGTGTCCTGAGGTTAACGTGATGGGATCCACAGTGCAGCAGCATTGACGGCTGTGACTCTGAAGAGGTGATCAGGTCATGAGGGAAAAATTAAAGCCACAACCTCAGGAGTGAGGGAGGGATTTAAAACAACAAGCTTGTCCCCTCATCTCACGTGTGTTCTCTGAAAGAAGATGCCTCCCCAGCACGTGACACCTCCTGCCACTCAATGATGCAGCAAGAAGCTGACAGCAGATGTAGCCTCTCAACCCTGAACTTCCCAGTCTCTAAACCAGGAGCCAAAACAAACTCGTACTGCTGATGCCTTACTCAGCCTATGGTGCTCTCTCACAGCAACACAGACAGACTAAGACACCAAGTCAGGCAATGACAACAGAAGCCCATTGCTCTAAGATTTGAAGGCAACATCCAGAGAAAACAGCTAAAAGACAAAGTAGTTGCTTATAGGGAACAAACAAGGGGGTACTAAATAGAAAAGTCAAAATTTGGCCAGGGCCTTGTTATGGTGGCTCTGTTAAAGGTTAAGTGTTAAGAGCACTTAACTCCTGTGACAATAGCCACAGACATTTAGATCAATACCTCTGTCCTAAGCATTTCACATCCATATGTCATTTGCCTGACAACCCTGTATGGGGGGTGTTATTATTATCATCTCCAGACTGCTGCTTAGAGATGTGGCATACAGAGAGATTATTTAAACCTGCAAAGCCAATAGGATGTCAAACTAGGACTGAACACATGCAGTCTGGGTCTAGAGCCCTTCAGAATCTTTCCTACCTCCCCAGGTCAATGCACTGATAGCCCAGGTATCACACAGAAACGATCTGTAAGGCAAGAGAGCTCAGCACCTACTCCCGCCTTCAGGAAGTGCTGTAGCTCTGCAGACATAAGCCCATGCCCTGCTCTACCCTCCCACTGCCTGGCACTCATGAACAGGCAGGTACCACCTCCTGCATCACACCGGTCAGCCTGGCACCTCCTCAGCCCTACACCTTGCATCAAGACCTCCTCCCTGCCAGACATCCAGTTGTGTGAAGGCTTGACCACCAGTGCTCACAACCACTGTGGATGAGATTCGTAAGTGGGGAACTGGATGTTGAGGGTGGGGAGCATCCTATCGGAGGCTTGGGCTTGTGGGGTTCACCACTTAGCAGTTGTGTGTCTTCTTGGATCAAATGCTTAATATCCATAAACCTTAGAGTTTTATAAAAAAGTGTATAAAATGGGGGCGATCTTCACCACTCATAGGGCTGATATGAAGAGATGTGCTAGCTGAGCATGGGCTATACACGGGCCACACCGTGAGTTCTTGATAAACAGAAGTTATTTCCAGATGTTTCAAAAGTTAGCTCCTTTGTGTTATTCCTGCTGGTGCCACTTTGACAGTGATCATGATGCTGTATAGTCCAAACTGCCTCAAACTAAAAACTGGCCTCCAAAAGAACAATCCTTCAGAAATAGACCAAAAGATGAAACAGAAGTAGCCGTCACTTTTAAAAAGTAAATGTTAACAGAAAATATATAAAATCAGATCTATAAACTTTAAAACTATTCTGTTACTAAAAATTAGAGATAATACTTCATTACTTGTCACCTAAAGAATATCAATATTAATAAAGTACTTATTAATATTTGTGTTGATTAACTGATATTTATAGTTAATGCAGTAACTCTAGTTTTAATTTATACTTAACTGCAACTCTACCTAGTAATTGCTGCACTAACAGTGAGGAAATTGGCATCTCCCCACTAGAACATATTCTGGAAACCCTGACCAATGCTCTCAGCAGCAGCCTGATGACGTCTGCATAAGTCAGTGAAACAGGTGGTGCTTTGGAACTTAGAGCATTAAACAGAAGTAATTTCCATCTATTAGTGGGGAAGATTCTGGTTAAATTGAAATAGGCTAGATCAGGGTATCTAGGTTTTTTTTGCTTCTTTTTTTTAATTTCAGGTTAACGTGAGGGTATAAAGAATTAGGTTACAATGTTTGCATTTGTTAGTAAGGTCTCTTGTAGTTGTGTGCCATGCACCCTCACCTTGTGCCCATTAAGCAGGAGCACACTAATGCCCCCACTTCCTCCTCCCTTGTTCCTCTCCCCTGAATCTTGATTGTATTGGGTTTTTCTCTTTTGTTGGTCTGTATTAGATCATAGTAGTATTGACTACTTTGGATTCTTGTTTTTCCATTCTTGATACTTTACTTAGAAGAATGTGTTTCAACTCCATCCAGGTTAATACAAAAGATGTGAAGTCTCTACCTTTTTATGGTTGAACAGTACTCCAGGAGGGCATATGCCACAGCTTGTTAATGCACTCCAGGCCTCCTCAAACTATGGCCCTCCTAGGACATTGATCTGGCCCGCCAGGTGTTTTTACTGCTGCTGCCTGCCTTGCTTAGCAGCTGACTGATCCTGGGGCCCACGGTCTGGCCCTCCAACGGTCTGAGGGATAGTGAACTGGCTCCCTGTTTAAAAAGTTTGAGGACCCCTGATGCACTCTCTGGGTTGGTAGGCAGTTCGGTCATTTCCGCATCTTGGAAACTGTTAAGGCTCCTAATCTTTGCTTGCGATTTTCCTTAAAACACAGAGTGGCAGTGAGGCATTGGGTAGAGGTGGGACACCAGGGGCAGCCTCCCAAGACCTTTCTCGTGTAACAAATCCAAACTGGTAAGGAGGAGGGACAGCACCACACAGAGAACAAGAACAACTTTGCTTTCAAGATAGACAGATATAAATTCAAGTTTGGGAACAAAGTCCACCTTGAAGGGCTTTTGTGAGGATTAAACAAAGTGATGCACACAGTGCTGATGGAGCCGCATCCAAAACGTGAAGTGATGCACTTAAACCCTGTTCGTGTTTCTGACATCCCTACAGTTAGCACTAAAACTGTATCACGCACACATCATTTTCTCCCACACACAAATGCACACATTTATAACCGTCTCACACAGGCCCCTGGGCTTGGCCACACCTGGAGGTCAGCAAGGACAGCATCTGCTGCCATCGTCCCATCCAGCACAGCGTAGAAGCTGTGACAGTGGGAGCTGCATCCTGCCCATGCACAGTGTGGACTAGGGAGCAACCATCCAATCCACAATCAGTATCTTCAACTCTAATACAGATTAAAGTCTTGGGTTATCATCAAAACAACACTTTTCTCAAGACACTGGTCCAAAGTCTCTGTCCCAGAGAACCACAAAGGACAACCAGCCACCATGGATGTTTATAGGTCACGGCCATGGTACAGGCCAACCAATACGCCTTCCAGAGGAGCTATCTGTGAATTCTCCTAGTGGTCTCTTAAAAATAACAAATGAAACTGAAACAGAAAAATGAAGGACAACTGTTTCTAAGCCTCTATAACAGTTACAAGGAGTTGTTCTCTGAAGCTCACCAACAAATAGCAGAAGATCCCAAGAGACTGAAAACTATTTTCTTCTCTCAAGATTCAGGGAAAAAAATTAGAACGTGAAACTCCAAGAAAGAGAGGGGACAAGGGTTGCAGCAGGAATCATTTTATTTAAATTGAGAAAACTGGATCTTTTCACAGTTTCTTGTGGAGTGGTGGTTAGAGAAACTAAGTTTTTTAGTAACTCTTTCAAAATCTCATATAATGTTAGCAACTGACCAAATACTCTTCAAATTTCTCACATATCAGAAGAAGGAGCTAATAAAACACACAGTTCTCCGAAACATTATCTGGATTCTTTCTCCTTTTTCCACAAAAATAAAACTACCCTTTTTTTTTCTTTTTTAAAGGGGGATGAGGATTATGCAGGAAATTTGGTAACATACATGAACATATGAGAAAGCCAATCATGTAACTAAAGGGTTGTCAATCACCAGAATTGTTCACTTAGGAGAACTTCAAACTTTGGGACTAAAGCTTCCAAATCATAACCTTCATCATCCCCAGATACTTCATCTCCCCGGAAGGGAATGGGCTCAGCCTTGCTGACTGCACTGAAGGGCTCAGGAAAAGAGAGGCTCCATGTCACCCACTTGAGGCCACAGAGGAAAAACCCCAGGTCCTGCCCCCGCAGACCAAGGAAAAGAGGAGGTAGACGTCTATGTAGCCTGCAAGAAGCCATAGAGACCCAGGGCTGTGGGGGAACAGATGAGGAAGAGGAACTCCTACCACCTCACCAGGTTCTGGACACAGAGGTAAGCTGTGAATGGCCCTGCAGCGCCAAAACTCAGTTCCCAGTTCAAATTGCAGAGACAAGAGGAAGCCGGGTGGGGAGGCGACTGCATGGGGGCACAGGTAGAATGATGGTGAGGATGAGGGCACTGCTCCTCGGCTGCCTTCCAGGTCTGCTGCAACCCAATGGTCCTCTCGAGTAGGTGCGATCCAGGTTACTTGTAAGATGGAGTCACGGCATAGTTCATTCAAAGAGACTGAACGGGTATTTCACCTCTAGAACCAAGACTTTCTGGGTTTCCCCCATTGTTTGCTCAATATCCAGCGAGAAATGTCAACATCACCTGGGAAATTGTCCATGAATGCAAACTCTCAGCCTCTACCCAGCCTATGAACCTGAAACTCCAGAAGGGGGCCCAGAAATCTGACCTCAGGAGCCCCTCATTAAGATTCTGATGTGCTCAGTTTAAGAACTACTGAGCTTTCTAGACCAATACAGCCTTAGGGAAAACTAGCCTGAACACAACATCTGGACATTAGGCCACAAATTGGAGCCTGACTAGAAGAAAGCCTCCCTGCTCACGGCAGGTTTCCTGCTAAATTACTCTGCTCAGTAGCCTTTGTCAAAACCTGCCCTCTGACACACAGCAGTATGAGGTGAGGACGAACTGCGAACAGCTGTGCACGTCCATCCCTTGCCTTTGCAGTCCCTGAAAACGGCACATAATTTAAGGGCCTACATTTCACACATTTCTTATTAACACCACAAGCTCAAGCAAATGTGGACTAATGCAACAGCAAGTGATTCTAAGCACAGCTACTTAAATCAGTAAGTCTGGTTTCCTGTAGATCACCAACTCAGAGGATGTGCACTGACTCAAAGTCGGAAAGGAAGCAGAAAATTTATGCTGAGCAGATGCCAAGACTTTGCCACATGCTTACAGTAAGAGAAATGGAGAGGAGAAAATTATTTTTAAACCTTCTTTCCTTGAGAACTAAGTTAATGGCCTTGCTTTAAGATATTAGGTGAATGCTTTTTCAGAGAAAGACATAGGTAAACACAGAATATTAACATGACATTTGCCTATTAAAAGGTAAAGATCATCTGTCTTCTGTGGACAGGAATCATCTTCAATCACAAAATTCAAGTAGATCACAATTTGATAAAGCTATTATTGCCATGAGCTGTTGATAACATATCATTTCTATCCACGGCTCAGACAAATACAACAGCTATTAGAATTTCTCAGTAGTGCTTGGCTGCTGACAAAGTCAGCAGTGGCAATGTGTGTTAGCCTGACTCTGACTGTGTTCACACAAAGGGAAAGTGGGTGAGAAGGTCAGACTGCAGGGTGGTGAGACCATGAAAGTGATGAACACTTCTGGAATGGAGGTGGGTGCAAACACCAGGGCCATGTGCTTATGACTGAGCTATGTGACACTCAGGGCTAAGTATTATCACCTGTCAAAGGAGGGGCATGAGGCAGTTAAGTGTGAGATGGTCAACAAGTAACTATCCATGTTATTGCTAATAAGCACCATTTCTACTTTCCATCTGTGCATCAGATACTGAAAAAAAATCAACCCTTGACCCTCCACTCCCACCTGCATCATTTGGTGGGACAGCAGCTCTGGCCTAGTAGCTCCCAGCCCTGGGTGTACAGTAGAGACATTTGAAGAGTGAAAACAAAACCATCTGCCACTCTGCAGAGCTCCTGGGTCACAGTTCTCAGAGGCAGCTCCGGCCATGAGTGACTCTGGTGTGCTAAGAAAGCTGACAAACACTGTTCCAAATGGATTCTTTACAGAAACCGACTTGGGGCAAACTGGCTACTCCAGGGCTGGGTCATTTGGTGGGCCCAGCTGCTCCACCCTGAAGGGTTAGGAGGAAGGCCCACCCTTACCCACCTTAGCACTCATGGGAGATGTCTGGTAAATTTTCTGAGGTAACTGAGGATGGTAGGCCAGACGGAGGAAAGGCTTTTTAAGCACAAGCTAACCAGCTTCTCTCCTTGGCCAGCCCAAAGTCCTCAGTTACTTTGGATGTCTATCTCAAGGCTCATGATCAGATAGTTCTTCTCTCCCCCTGCCAAATGGTAACCAGAAAATAGTGAATTAAGTGCTTGTTCTGTGCACCTTCAGAATGAAGTGAATTAAGCGCTTGTTCTGTGCATCTCCCACAAAGAGGTCAGAGAAATGCAAATAAAAACCACTCTGAGACATCACCTAGCCCCAGGGAGAATCAAAACCACTCAGACATCCCCTAGCCCCAGTGAGAACAGCCCATATCACAGAGTCTCAAAGCTACAGGTGCTGGCAGGGATGTGAAGAGAAGGGAACGCTTTTATATTGCTGGTGGGACTGCAAACTAATTCTATCTTTTTGGAAGGAAGTATGGAGAACCCTCAAAGAACTCAAATTAGTTCTCCCATTTGATCCTGTAATCCTATTACTAGGCCTCTTCCAGGAAGAAACAAAGTCATTTTACCAAAAGGACACTTGCACTAGACTATTGATCGCAGCTCAATTTATAATCACCAAAATATGGAAACAACCTAAATGTCCATGAACACAGGAATGGATTAGCAAACTGCGGTTTATCTATACCATGGAGTACTATTCACCTATTGAAAAAGATGGATACTTTATATCTTTGGTATTAACCTGGATGGAGTTGAAACACATTCTTTTTAGTAAAGTATCACAAGAATGGAGAAGAATCCATCCAGTGTACTCAATATTAATATGATCCAATAGATGATCTAATACACACCCTCATGAGAGAAAAACTCAAATCAATTCAAGGTAGGGGGAGGGGAATGAGGGAGCAGGGATGTGGGGGGATGTGGGATTACAATGTACAGCACCAGGACACAACATAAGAAGGACTTTACCTAACAAAGGCGATCAGTGTAACCTAATTCTTTGTACCTTTGATGAACTCCAAACAATAAATAAAATAAAAATAAAACAAAAAACATTCCTCCTCCTTTGTCCACTACACTGGCAGATGCATGAGGAGTCACCATGCCAGAACTTGGAACATAAACTTTAAACTGGGACAATCAGGAAAGTTTTGGCCCATTATACAGGAGGGGAGGGCAGGGAGAGAGGCTTGTTCAGGTGCCCTAGAGAAGCAAGGCCTCTGCTTCTTCTCCACAATTATGGTCACACTTCCACAGTCTCATAAGGCAGGATTTACACTTCAAATTGAAACATAAAATTTTAGAAGAGGAAAAACACCACTTTAGAGAGCAAATAAGATGTCTAATGTTTGCTTCAACACTATTAATCAACATTACCTGGCATTAAACAGAAGCCTGAGTCAGGTGCAGTGGGCGCCTCCACTCAGCTCTCACTCATGGCACCAAGTCATCATTGGGGGACTACGCGATTCTGGTCAGGAGGCCTCTCGTAATAATTGCCACAGACGTTTTAGGAGACATGTATTCATACGAGATGTGTTTGTGTGATGCTACGTCATTGGCCAGAAAAGCGGCCTCCTTCACAATGCTGTTCTTACAGAAAAACAAGTCGTTTCGTGATGGTGTTTCTAGGAACGTGCCGAGGCACAAAACAGGGTTTCCCCGGCATCCTCCAAGCAAGTCAAGATCACTCTGGTTATTACATGCTATTGCAAATCTTTTTTTGTTCCCTAATTAAAAAACTCAAAAAAATAAAAAAGCCCTTCAAAACCTAGACAAAAAGTCTTATTTTTATTGTTAAGAAAGTTATCAAATCTATTACCTTAGTAAAGGATGTCAAATCCTATTTTTATCATTGTTCCTTTCAAGTTCAAAATGTCTGAACTTAGATATATTTAAAATATGGCTACAAATAAAATCAATCATCTTTGCATTGTTTCCTTTGGTTTTATTGTGAACTTTAGAGGTAACACAATTCAGAAGGTCACCCCAGCAGTGCAGAATCTGAACAGAACATGATTCCAGCTCCTGTTGGCTTTAACTTGGAACAATGGCTTTGATTTCTCCTATGACACTCCTAAAAGTAGTGTCTTATGAATAGATAGAAATCTTAGTGGGGATTTTACTGAGTTTCACAGTGATATGGCTTTAAAAGATTATACGTTTTATTCCAAACAAGTCTATTAACAGAACAACATCAGGTCCATGAAGCCTTGGATGTTGTCTGGTGTTTTACTCAGGTCAGTGATTACACTGCCCACAAAGCTATTTGAGACCATCAGAGTCAATGAACTTCCTCCTGCCTGTTTCTTCCCTCTTCAAGTTCACTAACAGCCTTCAAAAGGTAACTTGCTCCAAGAGTTTAACAGTTTCCATCAACTGAACAATCTATCTCTGAAACATATTCCACTGAAGAAGCTGACCCTAGATATTTGCACCTAAACATAACTAAACCAGAAGTTAATACATCACATTAGCTGATAGAAGCTGTTTTGATACAAAGGGACAAACTGTTTAATGCTTAAAGTGAGTGGCCCCACGAGGCTTAACTAGGCATTGCAATGTAGGCAGCACCGTTTGGGCAG
The DNA here is from genome assembly GCA_963575145.1 of Galago senegalensis. NCBI lineage: Eukaryota > Metazoa > Chordata > Mammalia > Primates > Galagidae > Galago > Galago senegalensis. The sequence continues at coordinate 17,724 of CAUYTI010097357.1, forward strand.
AATAGTCAATTCAACAATCAGCTCCAGAGTTTAACCCAGGTGACAGACTGTCCAACTGACTCCACCGTTCGATGACTACACTGGCATCCCATCGTCCAGCATCACAGCTGAGGATGTGAGCACTCAGAAGGTACAGACAGCAAGTTACCTGGCTTGAAGAAGTCAACATCTGGAAACTGGAAGCACTGACAATAATAGGTTGCAGTGTATACTGAAATAAACATTTGCTGGGAAATATTTATTGACATGACATGAAAATTTTCTCAAAACTAAAATCACTAAAAATTTCAATTTTAATTTGATCCCTGGGGGTTGATTACAATTGAGGAATTTGATCCACACAGACAAACTCTTCAACGAATTCAACAATTAAGTTATGATGAACATAGACGTTTTACTCTGAGTGCCTTTCCAGGACCAGGAGCAGCTCAAGAGGGAAGTTCACAGATGAAGGGGTGAGAAGCAGGGCATGGCAAGGGACCGCCAGATGGCAAGTCAGGACACTTGCTTCTGCAGAATGACTGCCTGTCCTTGTCCAGAGTTGTTGTTAAACTTCTCGTGGCCTTTGAAAGGGCCTGCAGGAAGAGTGTAAGAGAACGTGTTGTCTAGATCTCTTCACGCCTGTAAAAGGCCGTAGCTGCCAGTAAACGTGGGGCTTGATTTTAGTGAGGTCTCAAAAATTCTCCCTCTTCCAGCTAAAGATCTTCTGCCTCCTGTAAATGTCACTGCTTATCTGATATCCTGTCATGACTTCCAGACATGAGACAGGAGAAAATGAGACTCTATTCCTACCTCTCACTGTCTGACTTTGCCAGGAGCCAGTTCAATTCTGGAACTCTTCAAAAAACATCTTCAGCACTGAATTTCCAGAATAGGGATTCAAATTTAAACTGCCAGGGCAGGCCTCCATTCAGACTCAGCCCAGACATGTGACTCCCACCTCACTCTTCCGATATCACTCACTGGGCCTCAGTTTTTTCCTCTGCACAGTGGAAAACAACCAGTCATGTTGATAAAAGCTGCCAGATTCCAGATTTTAGAAGAATAATGTTTTTAAGATAGACGTAGAGAAGGATGCAGAAAAAATTCTAGCATTTTGGGCTCTCAGAAGGCTTGTGTTCTAAGAGAGGTTACTTGATCTAAGGTACCCAAACACCTGTAAAATGGAGAACATAATAATTTTTCCTATTGATGTTATTTTAAATATTAAATGATGTATAATGTCATGTAAAGGCCCCAGTATAACATCTGGGACATAGTAAGTATGTGGGAAATGGTGGTGATGTATGTATCAAAAATGGATTTTATTAAGAAAACTCAAACATGCTGGGCATCAGACCCTACTTACCCACTATTGCTAGTAATGTTATAGATTACTCTTAAGCCTCTCCCAATAATCTTTGTCTTATAATTTGCCAAAATCTTAACTTTAAGAAAAGACGATCTCTACAGAATATAGGTATTAAGTATTTTTCTCTGAAATGGCCACATACTAATCCCCAGACTGTGAAAGCTGGGGATGCTTAGTGGCACTGTGACCACTAAGCTTACAAATTGCAGGACAGAAAACACTGTGACGAGGGACAGTGGTCTCCACATGAAGAGTTAATTTAGAGAAAACAGCCAGAGGAGGAGAAGAGAAGGAACGGGACATTGAACATGATGAATTCCACAAGTCCAGAGAAGCAAGTGATTGGTGCTCCGTGGCAGTCTATCCAAGACTGTGAGCACTAGTTATCTTAGAATTCCATTTAATTCACCAGTCTCTTTTCCACTATGTCTATCTGTGTTTTCACTCTCATATTCTGCTGCAGAGACTGTGATGCACATCCTCGACTCTTCACAATCTAGTGCTGAAAACTGACAACCCTTATGACCAGCAGCAGTTTAACCACCCACCCCGGGGCGCTGGGTTTTCCACCACAACTGTCACACACACCACCCCCAGATAAGCCCACCAGACCATGTCGTAAGTTTTGCTATAAATCATAGAATGCATTTTATTTTTTAGTGGGTTTTTTTTTGTATTAAATCGTAAACACACAGATCATGTATACATTAAATGCATTTATGGGGTACGATGTGCTGATTTCATACAGAATTAGGAACGCTTACATCACACTGGTTATATACCTCATCTCATTTACTTAATTATTGTATTAAGACATTTATACTCTATACTAATAGATACAACATATACTTTTGCATTATGCGCCATAGGTGTGATCCCACCATTCCCCCTCCCTCAATCCATTTTAAATAGAGAGGAAACAGACTTTTTTTTTTTGCAGTTTTTGGCCGGAGCTGGGTTTGAACCCACCACGTTCAACATATGGGGCTGGTGCCACACTCCTTTGAACCACAGGCGCCACCCCTAGAAACAGACTTTTTTATTAGAATAGGATCAACCACTTCTGATTCTACATATTACTTCTTGAAAATTCCAAACTTCTCTATTATTTTCCCATAACTTGGAGAACTTTCTTTAGCATTTCTTGTAGTATAGATGTACTTGTGATAAAGTTTGTTGTGTTTCTTTTTATTTAAAAATATATTATCCTCTATTCTCAAAGGATATTTTTCTGGATGTAGATTTCTGGCTTGACAGGGACCCCCCTCTAGACTTCACAGATGCTGTCCAATTCTCTGCCTCATTGGCCTCACCTGGCAAGTACAGGACCAGTCACACTGAGAGCAGTGCAGCCTCATCTGAATGTTTTCAAGACTTTCTCTTTGGTTTTTAGCAATTTGACTATGATATGCTTTGGTATGGCACTTTTTTGTATTTATATTATTTGGGATAATTGAGCTCTTTGAACCTGTAAATTTATGGTTTTCATGAAATTTGCAAGCAATTTGGCCATTACCTCTCCAATATTTTTTCTGTTCCATTTTCCATCTCTCCTTTCCTTCTGAAACATTAAACACATATTAAACTTTGATTTTTTTTTACACCCACACATGTAGGGTTCTGTTCACTTTTTAAAATACTTTCTTTTTTTAAAATCAGGGATCATCTCTATTGATTTATTCCTGGGTTCACTAATTGTTTCACTTACTACTTTTATTTTCTATTAAGTTCATCCAAATAATTTTATTTCAAATATTATATATTTTAGATCTGAACTTTTTGTTGATTTTAATATTGTGTATTTTCTTGCTGAAATTCTCTATATTTTCCTTCATGTATATAAGAATATTTTCCTGATCTTGATTATAATGGGTGCTTTAGAATCAATGTATAATCATTGCAGTGGCTAGATCATCTCAGAACTGGCCTCTATCTACTTTCCTTTGAGAATAGGACACATTTTCTAGGTTTCTGGATTCTGTTATATTCCTTTGAACGATGTTAGTGTTTTCTTTAAGAGATAACTGGCTTTATTAATGGTATGCTCCATCTTCTCTGCAATGTGCATCACATCAAATCTCAGTTTAGCACTTTCACCCCTGACTACAGCAGCCAACTCTCCTTTCTGAATTTTGCCTCTTACTTGCAGGTAGCTACAGTCTCCTGGAGTTCTGTCCTCTTGCAACTCAGGCAAGGACAGCAATTTTTATCACAACTATGACCTGCTCTCAGCTTACAGCTGTACAAACAGACAGTGTGCCCCCACAAATCTCTTCACCATGTGCCCACTGTGCTACAAAACTAGCCTGCCTTTTTCTCCACTCTAACCTTCAGGTAGCTGCTTTTCTATATTTTGTCCCAAGTTTATCATTGCCATCTGTGAAAAGGTTAGTGTGTTTAAAGCTTACTCCATCGTACTACTGGAAACCACAAATATCCTGGTTATTAAAATACCTATAATCTAGGCCAGGTATGGTGGCTCATTTCTGTAATCCCAGCACTCTGGGAGGCTGAGGCAGGAAGATCACTTCAGCCCTAGAGTGTGAGGTCGCTGCAAGCTATAACACCATGGGACTCTACCCAGGGTGACAGAGGGAGACTCTGTCTCATAAAAAATAAAAAAAATAAAAGATCTACATCTCAAGAATCAAACGTTAAATGGTAAATACAGCTTACCAAGTATTTGTGTGCCCACAGCAGTCTCTCATTACCCTACCCTTAACAAGAGTCACTCTGGGTCTAACCACTGTGGCAAAAGGGCAACCGCTGTTGTGCATTCCAACTTGTCCTTAGGCCCTTGGTTGTGCCTGGTCTCTACTCAACACATCTCTGTTGCCCACATGTCTGGTGTACAGCCCTGGCCAGCTAGACAGCTCCAGGAGGCAGGGACACAACACTGAATCCTCTGAATCATGCTGTGGGGAAGGTATTTCAGTTTTTCAAAATCCTTCTGATTCTGTCAAGGAATAAACCTCAGCTCAGAGCTAATACACTTTTAACACTTTTAAATAGTGGCTAATTTCCCCTTTTTGCTATAGAGATAGCAGGTCTCATGTGAACAATCTTCCCTGGGCAAGAGTATCTAGCTCAGAGGTTCTCAACCTGTGGGTCACGACCCTTTTGGACTGTATTAAAGGTCCGTGGCATTAGGAAGGTTGAGAACCACTGATCTAGCTGGAAATGGGAGACATTATTTTGCTTTTACTCCATGTGTTTTCAGAGTTACCATCTATTTAGGGGTACTATTTTCCATTTCTGGTAATGATATAAAGCTTCCTTTTTAAAATCACAATTCACAGAAAGTGAATTAATTCAAAGAAAAATAACAACCCATGAGACCAAACACAGATCAGAAGGGGATGAATACCTACAGGATGCTAGCTACTTTAGGTGCCATCACAGATACACACCCGCCCCACGTCTCAGGACCTAGTGTCGCAGAGCTCAGTTCTTGTTCTGGTGTGTTTCTGGTCTGTGGTTAGTTCTTAATGTGCTTGTAAGGGACTGAGGGTAACCAAGGCTCTGTCTTCCTCAGCACAGACTCCAAAATCACTCTGAGCATGTCTGGTGAGCAGACGGAAGAGAGAGAGCAGGGAACACAGAAGAGAGAGAGGGAGGGACAAATAGCACACAGACAGCAGGGTGGCTTTACGGGCCAGGCTTGGAAGAGATGCGCACATGCCCTGCCCCCCTTCCATGGCTGGAACCAACTCAGTCTGTGGCTACACTTGCCTGTGAGGCAGGGAATGGGTCCAGTTTTGTGACCAGAAGAGACAGCTTTGGTTCTTTGTGACCACACAGCTTGGAAATGAGATGCTCAGTTACCTTCCCCCAAAAGCAGAAGGAAAACAGCAGCCACCACTTCTCAGGACACCGCCCCCCCCCCCATGAAGATTTGGAATGTAAGTGTCTTTCCTTCATCTAGTTCTGGCTTCTGCCTGAGAAATGCAAACAGGGGAGAATGGCCCCACACACCCCTCAGACTCCTGCCCCATCCACCCCTCAGACTCCTGTCCTGTCTAACCCTCAGATTCCTGCCTGTCCAGCCCTCAGACTCTTGCCCCATCCACCCCTCAGACTTCTGCCCCACCTAACTCTCAGACTCCCACCCTGTCCACTTCTTTGACTCCCCCCTTCAAGGATGCCTCCTGGTCTCCTGTGCCCCATTGGGCTTCCTTTTCCAGCAGTTTTATAATCACAATGTACTAGTCCTACCTCTCACCCTGTCCACAAAGTCTTTGTTTTCTGGGGGCTCTATTAGCTAAGTTAGAAAGCGACCAGTGTTCAGGTTAATTAAAGGCTCTTCCCTCCTTTCCTCCAGGAAAGTCAGAACATTCCACACTGTGGCTTCTTGAGTCCACACTGCTGTTTTGAGTCTGTCCTGGAAAACTGTGGCCATGGCAGCTCTTGCCTGGGCCTCCCGGTCCTGGGCCTTCCCCACCTGGCATGGTGGGGCCTCAAGCAGTCCCACTTCTTAAATACCTGGCCTGTTCCTATGTGGTCATCCTCTTCCCCAGAGAGGCTTCCAGCCCTTTAAAAGCAGAAAATGCTCCTCTCTGGGACCCTCCTGAGACCCCACAGTCAGAGGACCTGCTGTAGAGTCCGAGGACCAGGCCTGAGCTCAGCGAATATGACTTCCGTTCAAATTACTGATTCAACAGCACTGAGGCTGAGACGTGAGCAGATTTACATTGTTTTCTAAGTATTCTCTACAAATGCTATATTTTTAACTATTGATAATTAACATTCTGGAGATGTCTCACTCTATTGCCCAAGCTGGCACACTCCTGTCTGGACTCAAGTGATCCTCCCGCCTCAGCCTCTTGAGGAGCTGGGATTACATGTACCCCCACTACACTGGCTAAGTTTTTAAATTTTTAGTAGAGATGGAGTCTATGTTGCCCTAGCTGGTCTCAAATTCCTGGACTCAATTGATCCTCCCACCTTGGCCTTCTAAAGCTCTGGGATTAAAGGTATGAACCCTGGCTGGCAGTATATTTTTAAGCAAGCAAATACAGTGAGTGTCAAATCTTCGGTTATTCTAAAAATGCTATAATTAAAGAGTCAATCTCTCACACTTGTCAGAGCACAAAGGAAGAGATCGGTGAAATGAACTTTTCCTTCATGGTGACCTGTGCCTGATCCCTGCTATTTTAAATTCCTGAATTGTTGTCAGAGCTATGAGCAGATATCAACGCCTATAAATATGTTTCAAGAGAGAGGCAGCCCCCGTGATAAACTGGTACTTCATGAGTATATCAGTAAAATGCTATGCCAGGAGAAAAGGCATCCTGAGGCTTCACTCCAAACACTCACACCTTTTCAAAAACTACATGGAATGCCTAGGTTCAAAGACAATTTAGAGGAAGGCTCCCCGGAAGGTTTCTGCCTGCTTGTCAGTTACTCTGCTTGCAAGAATGGCTCCAGCTAAGGGTCTTTCCAGCTGCTATGTCCCTTTTCCACAGAGCCTGGGTCCTACAGTCATACTCATCACTTCCCGGTCATGTGATGTGGGGTAAGTTTAAGGCCTGCTTTAAAACTCTGCAGCCAAAACATAAAAGGGGATAGTGACAGAGCAGCTAAAACAAGATGGGCAAAACAGTGACCGTCACTGGAGATGGGCAAGGTACAAGCTAATTCATCCCATCTGCTCTCATGTTTGTTTGAAAGTTTCCATAGTTAAGTTTCTACTTTGACAGTAACATAAGTAACGTTCCAAGACCAGCTTTTGCAAAACAACTTTCTCCTCCATTCCAGAGATAAATGGCAGAAAATACATTGGGAATTCTATCCTTATTTTCCACTGGGCAGAACAATTTCCTTTAGGTTTTACTGTTCTCATGTATTGGTGATAAAAGAAGTACTTAATTCTATTTTTCTTTTATTGTTGGAGATTCATTGAAGGTACAAAGAACAAGGTTACACTGATTACATTTGTTAGGTAAAGTCCCTCTTGTAATTGTGTCCTGTGCCTAAAAGTTGTGTCACACACCCTGACCACCGCCACTCTGTCCCTCCTTCCTCTCTCTACTCTCCCGTTTCCCCACCGTGTACTACGTCATTATCTTCATATCAGAATTGAGTACATAGGATTCTTTATTCTCCATTCTTATGATGCTTTACTAAGAATAATGTGTTCCACTTCCTTCTAGGTTAATACAAAAGATGTAAAGTCTCCATCTCTTTAATGGCTGAATAGTATTTCATGGTATACATATACCACAGCTTGTTAATCCAAGCTGGATTGGTGGGCATTCAGGCTGTTTCCACATTTTGGCAATTGTAACTGAGCTGTGATAAATAGTCCAGTGCAAGTTTCCTTATGGTAAAAGGATTTTTTTTTTCTTCTGGGTAGATGCCTGGGAATGGGATTGCAGGATCAAATGGGAGGTCTAGTTTTTTTACCTTCTACCTTCAGCTGTTCAAACCTGGGAAGAAATGAAATTTCTTGATGTGCATTTTACTGCAGTCCTGGCCTCTTATAGGCCAGTCAAGATCCGAGGTAGCTGGACACGGATTAAGCATCACTCTTGGTATCTACTTCGAGCCCTCTACCCCTTGGTGTCCCCCAGAGTAGCGGAAGGTGGGGAAGGGGCATGAAGGGAACAGGCTACACTAGCACCAGCCCAGCTCCAGCACCGGCCAAGCCCCGCCCCAGCCCACCACCAGCCCAGCTCCAGCACCAGCCCAGCCCCAGCATCAGCCCCAGCATCAGCCCCAACATCAGCCCCAACATCAGCCCCAGCTCCAGCATCAGCCCCAGCTCCAGAATCAGCCCCAGCTCCAGCATTAGACCCAGCTCCAGCCTAGCATTAGCCCCAGCCAAGCCCCAGCCAAGCTCCAGCCAAGCCCCAGCCCAGCCCCAGCCCAGCCCCAGCCCAGCCCCAGCGCTCTGCTGTTCACAGGCTCCTCACAGCACAAATGCTCACAGAGGGAAAATGAGGCAGATCTGGGGGGTCTGTGCCCCCTTTCCCCGCCTGCTTTCACATGTGGCTGAGAAGACACAGCTCCTGCTGGGACTCACACAGAGCTAGGACTCCTGGTTTATACTAAACTCACTGTCTGGCAAGCCCTCTCAGGGCTGCATGGGACAGTATAAGAATGGTATGGATGGGGGAAAGGCTTTTTAAAAAGCTTTCCCTGAAATTATCAATTCTTAATCATATCCCAACAAAATACTAACACATCTTTTATTACTAGATCATATGCACTTGAGAAAAATTAAACTCTCTGTATAATTTTATTACTTATTTCTTATGCCTTCATCAGCTAGGCTAACATAGCTCTGCTATTTTAAACTATTGTAAGTGTAAAAATATGAAATCAGTTTAAATTTCATGTTAAAAATTTAATAATTATATCAAAGTAAAGGTTAGAAATATATTTAAAACCAATTTATATCAGTATCAGTGTGAGAGAAAGTATATAATGATGGCTCTTATTACTATTTTCTCTTGCTCTTCTAAAGAGTGGCAATTAAATCTCGACTCAGACCTATGTGGAGAGTAAAATCTGCACCTGCATCTGCAATCCTGACACCGTTTTATTCCCTCAACTGCAGAAGGGCTCCAGGAATGGGGACCTCTAGCCTTGGGCCACATGTGGCCTTCTGGATCCTTTTGCCTGAACCCTTTAATAAAGGATTTGTTCTGTGAAGTTAGATTCTGTCAGGGTCCACACTAGGGTATCTGGACGGCTACATGTGGCCTGAAGCAGACACAAGGTGTTTCAGAAGAGCCCATCTCTGCTCCGACCTCCACACAGCACCTTCTGTGTCTGTGCCAATCAGCTCCCTTCTTGTTGGACACAAGTCCCACAAAGTGAGGGGTCCGGGCTCACATGACCCATCTCACCTGCATACAGCTGCACAGACCTCTGTCCAAGTGGAGCGTTCACAGGACTTCAGCTTATCTAAGGGGGAACACAACTTAGCCCACAACAGAGAGCGTGTACCCCACTTTGTGCTCACAGCTGTGTGTCTCCCGCCTTCTCTGTCCAGACACAAAGGAATCTGCAGTGCAGAGACACACGCCTCTGTCCCCTGCTGAGCCACGCCAGCTCTGCGGCTTCCTTATGGCCCCACCGTGGCGTCCATGGGAAGCTCCACTCTCTTCTCCCGGCCACACTCCTATCTTCTTGCACAGCACAGGGATAGAGCTTTCAAGACAGCTGTGAGGGAATGCACAGACAGACAAACTAGACTAGCTACAAGCTGGAGGAAAGGCCAGCACAGCTGATGGGTATACACCTCAGCGCAACAGTAAGGAATAAGGATGGACAAACAGCTGGTCCTGACCGGCAGGAACTCAGGAAGCTTCAGGAAGCTTCAGGAAAGAGGAGGTATTCAAACTCAGTCTCATAGAATCAGCAGGGTTTTACAAATGAAGAAAGAGTAAAACTTATTCCCTGCTGACCAAACAGCATGAGCAGAGGCCTTGAGATATGTAAAATGGGGTGTCTGATAGAACAGTCAGTCACCAGGCAGTCTAGAGCAAAGAGCAAAGACCTGACGGGATTTGAAAACACTTTGGATGAAAGACAGAAAGTTAGAGGCCTGTGAGTCAGGCTGCTCTGGGCCCAGCGAGAAGCCGCTGAGTTTTGTTTGAGAAGGGAAAAGATGCTTTTCTAGGTGGACTTCACAAAGAGACTGTGCAGAAATGGCTCAAGACATGATCCTCTGTCCTGTCCATGAATGACAGCTCTTACATCACTATAAGGAGTATTTCAAGACTTGAATATTTTCCATTTACCTGTACCTCTATTTACTGAATTGGTTTCCCTAAGAACTAGCTATAAAGGTTGACTTTGTATAATAATCTATATAATATTATACATTTCTTATATGTATCATATGTATCATATATATCCATATATATAATCCAATTAATTGTATACCTTTTATAGCTAAAAGATCGTATCTGAGCAGTACCTCAATAGAATAACGTCTTAGGTCCTGAACCTCTTTTTAGGAGAATGACCAGGGGTTTAAAGAACAGGGGAGGGAGGGTTAACCAGGAAAGCAACAGTGAGGACTTTCCCACCTATAGCCAAGTACTCTAGTTCTGGGCCAGCCTAGGCTGTTTTTTTTTTTTTTTTTTTTGAGCAGGGCAAATCCAGAGATCAATAACACCCATAGTGAGTGGTCCAGAAATACCTGGGACCCACCACTCTCCACAGAGACCTGAGTCAGAGCCAGGTGCTATCACAGGGGCCTGTGGGGGATGCCCTGCCACAGTGGGGGTCTGCTGGATGGCTGACACGATGCCTAATACAGAGGAGTGCATCAGGGCCTTGATGCCTCCACAAGACTTTGGTAATAACCCAAAACATTCTTAGGAAGAAGTAGCCAGCCATGCCTGAAGGGACTCACTACATGGACACGTTAACTGAGAAATGGCTACTTCAGTGTCTCTGAAGGCTGGGGCTGAGTATTCCCTGGACAGAGCCTTTGTGGCAGGGAAAGGAAGACCATTTCAGTCTCTCACAGCCAATGTGGCAGGCCTGGATCCCTGATCCACAGGCATCTCCATGTTGCTCAGGCTGAGATCACAGAGGGTCAGCCCACATTTCCTCCACGCCGGGATCCAAGCCTGGACTCTGCTGGGCCCAAGGCTGGATGTCAGACAAACAGAGCTGCCAGGTGCTGAGCTGCTAGGCAGAGCATCCCTGTGCCATGGCACTTTGAGCACAGGTCTTAGAACTTGAGAGAACCCATAATATGTACTGAAATTATGCCAAGAGTGTGCAATGACTTCCCTACAGACGTGGAAGGTGCCTGTCTACTCCTTGCACCCTGCTTGGCATTTAGGCAGCATCCAGTTCTTATAGCTCAGGTGACACAAATACCTCATGTGAGGTCAGACAGAGAATAAACAAGAAGCTCAGACTTGCACCCCATATCCATGCTTGTTCTACACCCCACAGAAAGGAGGGGTGTTCTCTTGTGTGGGCTGGCTTGACCGTGGCCTGACCTTGACCTGACAAAGGCCTGAAATGTCTCTGATGACAGTCTGCCTTGGTGTCCACCACAACTGTTCCAAGTGTTCAAGCCTGGTCAACATATAGGCACAGCATGGCTGACGGCTGACACACAGAAGACAAACCCCCAAACACTGAGTCCAACTAGCCATTTTCCAAAATATAAAGAGGCTTTACCAATGGCTCTAAATTTCTGTTTAAGGAGGATATACTTGGATGGACATAGATAATTTTGGAGAAATACAAAGCAAAATTTTTAAAAAGTCAATTCCTATTTTACATGTAATATAGATCTCAAAAGAAAACATTGTCAATTTCCTGTTCAAACCTATTCTCCTACAGCCTCTAGCCATGTTCTTATTCAAACAAAGGCACAGATGAAAAAATCTTCAGCGCCAACTGTGATTATCTTTAAACTGCAGTTTCTTCCCTGCCCCTGTGCTCTTTTGCCAAAAGAGTAAGATGTTTAATTGACAGAAGCAACTTTTAAAATGCAGTGGGATTAAAAATTTTTTTATAAACTCTCAAACTAAAAAATTATACTTTAATCACTAATGAAAAACATTTCACTTTGGTGGACTCCAAAAATTAACAATGTACCTACATGGGCCACAGTGAGTGGAAAAAACATTTACTGTGGACTCATAATGCTAAAAATTACATGCAAAACCCACCAAGAATGAAATATTTATTATTTTATTTTTAAATTTTTCATTTCAAAATTTTAAGGGGGTACAAGCTAAAGTTTAGGCTACATGGATCACTATGTAAGCCTGAGTCCCAGCAACAGGTGCCCTGTCAGGCAGGCAGTGCTCACTGCCCCCACCAGGTACATCTCGGCTCCTCCCCTTGGCCCCTGCCTAGCTGATTTCCACAGAGTTTTACTTTTGCACTCAATTGTTCATTGCAACACAATTCACAACTGCCCAGATGGGGAATCAACTCAAGTACCCATCATTCATAAGTGGATCAATAAAATGTAGTATATGTATATATACCATGGAGTACAACTTAGACATCAAAAAGATGAATTAATACCTTTTGCAATAATCTGGATGAAATTCTATCTTGAGGAATAGTTTATCCTTTTTAATTTGGAGTTTTCCAGAATAGGCAACTTTCCATAATTTTCTAGGAAGTAATTTCACTATAGGGTAAGCATCCTGCACAATTAAGCTCTAACCACAGTCTGGAAGGAAGTTAGCAAGAAGACAGAGAAAGTCGTTTTTCTTTTAATGAAAAATTAACAGGTTTAACTGTTACAGTTTCTAAAATACAACCTTACTTTTGTGTTCTCTGAAAGCTTTGTGGATGTTTTAATTAAAAGAATTCCAGGCTCGGCGCCTGTGGCTCAAGCAGCTAAGGCGCCAGCCACATACACCTAAGGTGGCGGGTTCGAATCCCCAGCCCGGGCCTGCCAAACAACAATGATGGCTGCAACCAAAAAATGGCCAGGCGTTGTGGCGGGTGCCTGTGGTCCCAGCTACTTGGGAGGCTGAGGCAGGAGAC
>CAUYTI010097359.1:0-38011 GCA_963575145.1 Galago senegalensis
AATGTCTTAACATAACAATTATGAGAAAGACATGATGGCTATGTTAGCCACTTGGAGGAGAGTTTTCCAAACTGCATATAGAAGTAACACACTGTATCCTATGAGAGAATTAATGTACACAATTATGATCTAATAAAAAACAAATTAAAAAAATAATAATAATAATTACATTAAATGTAGTGGGATTAGACTTTCCAATTAAAAGACACAAATTAACAAAATGGATTTTTTAATTTTTTTATTTTTTGTTATTTGGGATTCACTGAGGATACAAAGAATCAGGCTGTACTGATAGCATTTGTTAGATAAAGTCCCCCTTATACTTGTGTCCCACCCTCCAAGAGGGTGTACCATACACCATGACCCATCCCCCTCCTTCTTCCCCTGTCCCTGCTACCTCATTCCCTTATCCTATCCCTGTATTAATTCGTCTACTGCCTTCATACTAGAATTGAATCCATTGGATCCCTGCTTCTCCTTCTAGTGATGCTTCACTAAGGAGAACATGTTCCACCTCCATCCAGGTTACTCCAAAAGATGTAAAGTCTCCATCGTTTTTAGTGGCTGAATAGTCTTCCATGGTTTACATATACCACAGGTTGGGTTGGTAGGCATTTTGGTTGTTTCTACATTTTAATGATTGTAAATTGAGCTGCAATAAACAGTCTAGTGCAAATGTCCTCATGATAAAATGATTTTCTTTCTTCTGGGTGGATGCCTAATAATAGGATTGCAGGATCAAATGGGAGGTCTAATTTGAGTTCTTTGAAGATTCTCCATACTTCCTTCCAAAAAGGTTGTATTAGTTTGCAATCCCACCAGCAGTGTAAAAGAGTTCCCTTCTCTCCACATCCATGCCAGCATCTGCAGATTTGAGACTTTGTGATGTGGGCCATTCTCATTGGAGTTAGGTGACATCTCAGGGTAGTTATGATTTTCATTTCTCTGATGATTAAGGACAATAAGCCTTTTTTCATATATTTGTTAGCCATCCATCTGTCTTCTTTAGAGAAGGTTCTATTCATGTCTCTTGCCCAATGGTACGTGGGATTGTTGAGTCCTTTTTGTTAATTACTTTGAGGTCTCTGTAGATCCTAGTTATCAAGCTTTTGTCCAATTCATAACATGCAAATATCCTTTCCCATTGTGTAGGTTGTCTAGTTATTTTGGTTGTTGTTTCCTTAGATGTACAGAAGCTATTCAGTTTAAGTCCCATTTATTTATTTTTGTTGTTGTTGCAATTGCCACAGAAGACTTCTTCATAAAATCTTTATCCAGGCCAATATTTTCAAGTGTTTCCCCCACACATTCTTTGAGGATTTTTATTGTTTCATGTCTTAGATTTAGATCTTTTATCCATCTCGAATCAATTTTGGTGAGTGGAGAAAGCTGTGTGTCCAGTTTCAGCAGTTTAAACATGGTTATCCAGTTCTACTAGCACCATTTATTGAATATAGATTCTTTCCTCAGTGAATTTTCTTGTTTGGTTTATCAAAGATCAGGTGGCTGTAAGATCTTAGTTTCATCTCATGGTTTTCTATTCAATTCCAAATGTCAATGTCTCTATTTTTGTGCCACTACCATGCTGTTTTGATCACTATGGCCTTGTAGTATAGCCTAAAGTCTTGTAAGGAGATGCCCCTGGCTTTGTTTTTATTACTAAGAATTGCCTTGGCTATACAGGGTTTTTTATGGTTCAATACAAAATGAAGAATTATTTTTTCCAAATCTTGAAAGTATGATGATAGTATTTTAACGGGGATTGCATTGAATCTATAGATTGCTTTGGGAAGTATAGATAGTATAGAATATTTTGATGTTGATTCTCCCCAGCCATAAGCATGATATGTTCTTCCATTTGTTAATATCTTCTGCTATTTATTTTCTTTGGGTCTTATAATTTTCTTTATAGAGGTCCTTCATCTCTTTTGTTGGGTATGTTCCTAGGTATTTCATTTTCTTTGAAGCTATGGTGAAGGGAATTGTGTACTTGATTAGCTTCTCATCTTGCCTGTTATTGTCAAAATACAAAGGATACTGGTTTGTGGACATTGATTTTATATGCTGAGACATTATTATATTTTTTGATCACTTCCAGGAGTTTTGTTGTTGAGTCTTTGAGGTTCTCTAAGAATAAGATCATACCATCAGCAAAGAGAGAGAATTTGACCTCCTCTGTCCACATTTAGATGTCCTTTATATCCTTCTCTTGCCTGACTGTATTGGCTAGAACTTCCAGCACTATGTTAAATAGTAGTGGTGATAGAGGAAAAACTTATCTAGTTCCAGTTCTAAGTGGAAAAGCTTTCAGTTTCACTCCATTCAATATAATGTTAGTTGTGGGTTTGTCATAGATAGCTTCAATCAGTTTAAGAAATGTGCCACTTATGCCTATATTCTTAAGTGTTCTAATTAGAAAAGGAATTTTATTAACACAATGACTAAGAGGATGACAGGAAGGCTATGTTAACCAGTTTGATGGAAGTGTTTCAGATTGTGTGTGAAAACACCCCCCTGTACCCCAGAAATGCATTAATGTACACAGTTACCATTCAATAAAAAAGAAAAAAAGAAAGAAAAGGAATTTTATTGAATGCTTTTTCTGCATTTATGAAGAGGACCATATGGTCTTTGTTTCTGCTTCTGTTGATATGGTGAATTACATTTAGGGACTTGCATATGTTAAATCAGACTTGCATGCCTGGAATGAAACCTACTTGATCAGGATGAATGATTATTTTAATGTGTAGCTGTAATCTGTTGACTAGGATTTTATTGAGAATTTTTGCATGTATATTCATTAGTGAAATTGGTCTGAGGTTCTCCTTTTTAGTTAGGTCTTTTCCTAGTTTTTGGTATCAGGGTGATATTTGCTTCACAGAATGTGTTAGGGAAGATTCCTTCCTTGTCAATTTTTTTTTTTAATAATTTCTGCAACATAGATATAAGCTCTTCTTTGAAGCTGTGATAGAATTAATTAAACTTTCCAATTACAGATTTTTTAAAAAAATGATCCAACTATATTCTGTGTATAGGAAACTCTTCTTAGTTTCAAAGGCACAAATAGGTTGAATTTACAAGGATTAAAAAAGATATTCCATACATATAACTAAAAGAGAGCTGGAGTTGTTATACTAATATCAGATGAAATAGACTTTAAGTCAAAAATTGTTAGGAGGAAAAAAATTGTTAGGAGAGGCCAAGAAGCACATTATATGTCATAAGTTATTATATATAAAGGGACAATTAAAAAAGAATATATAATACTTATAAACATATGTGTACCAAACAACAGAGCTCAAAAATATATGAAGCAAACATTAAAAGAATTGAAGGAAGAAATAGTTCCACAACAACAATTGTAGATTTTAATACTGCACTTTCAATAATGGGTAGAACATCTTACAGAAGATCTATAAGAAAATACACAATTTGAACAACATTATAAAGCAATTAGACCTAACATACATATGAAAATCATTCCACCCAACAGTGTCATGGGACATGGAACATTTTCCAGGATGGAAACATTTTCCAGGATGGACCATCTGTTAGGCCACAAAACAAGCCTTAATATATTTTAAAGCTTGAAATCAAAGTATCTTCTCTGAACACAGTAGAATGAATCTATAAATCAATATTAGAAAGACAACTAAATGGACTTTGCTATTCTCTTGGAGGAAAAAAAAGAAAACTAGAAATCTCACAAATATTTGGAAATTACACAACAGACCTTTAAACAACCAATGTGTCAATAAAAGAAACCACAAAGAAAATGAGAAAGTATCTTAACATGAATCAAAACAAAAATACCATATAAAATACCAAAAAATTTATGAGCTATAGCAAAAGCACCAGCAGAGAAGGAAATTTATTTAATGTAAACATCTACATTTAAAAAATAAATCTCCAAAATCAGTAATCATTTTGTAAAATATATACATACCTATAGAAATAGACATGTTAATTTACATTAGGGAAATTTCCATAAAGACATATATCAAAATGGCAATAAAGGTAATCTTTTGTGTGTTTGGGATTCTTTTTCTTTGTGCTTTTTTAATGTTTCTACAATGATTACATTGAAGCTATAAAATGAAAAAATACATCTATTAAATCAGAGTCCCTTTGAAGCTGCAAACCATAGCCTATAACCTATTTTATCTAAACACGATGTCCTTTTGTGCCATGCATTTGTAAATAAATAATGTATATCAGTCACAAAATTATAGTCAACAAATATTTCCTGAGCACCCACTATGTTCTAGGCACATTATTTTACTTTGCTGTACTTAGGTTCCCCTTTCTTCAAGGATAGAAATCCAGGGCACCCATTTTTCCCTGTCATATCTTGATCCCAACTCTCTGAATTTGAATCTTAAATCTCATCTCTAATTGTTCAATGCAATTAATTCTCTATTAAAGGAATATCAGGCATCACATCACCAATCCTGGGCCTGCTTTAGTGATTTTAGACTTTGGAGAGTCAAAATAAAACATCTCATCAATCACCATCTCTGTACTGCTATACTCCAAGCCAATTCATCAGTGGATTCTTGAAGTTTATTTCAAAAAGAGAGGGGCAAATCTCAAAAACTACCCCCCACTGGGCAATACCACCAAGAGCAAATTCTCCACTTGCTAAATACAGTAGAACCTCTGTTGACCACTCAAAAAACTATAACAAACTGGTCAACATACGGAGGTGGTGAACGGTAAAGGAACTAGGGCTCCAGTACTGATACATACTGATGCATGTGTGGTTATAAAAATTAGGTCAACTTAAGCAGGTGGCCAATGTAGGGAGGTGATCAAGTATGGAGGTTCCACTGTATTGCTTCTGGTATCTCTCCCCCACTTTCCTTACTCCCTTCCTTTCTCGGACTCGAGTTTATCCTCTTCCTAACTCTCCTTTCTGTGGTAAGCCCTCAGAATGGGGGTGGGGGGTAGATGGTGTGATTTTAGAAGAGCCCATTCTCACTGGCTCTTTCTTTCTCACCATCCAACCATACATAGATGATATGTCTAATTCATCAAGAAAACACATGGGGTTTCCAGAGCCAGGGCAGCTCTTCACAGAGGTGCTAGAAAACAGCTGCTCCCCTACCCCCAGAGAGGGAAGAGAAGGCTCCTGCAGAAACCAAGTGGCAAGGAGTGTGTGAGGACCGGGCAGCAAGGGATGGAAACTCTCCTCTCTGCCCTGTCTTCTTGAGAGGAGAGATCCGTGTGACTGGTAACATGAGTAGTAGGAAGAACTAAACCCTTCCTAGTACTACTGAAAACAGCTGGTACTGAATAAACGTACACTGTGTCACAGCTCCTATGGCCCTGGTCTCCATCGCCTCAGGAAGGAACCAGGCGTGTGACAGATTAAAAGTACAAACTTGCAGGAGGCGGGCTAACCTTGATTGCAGGGTAGCCCAGAGCAACCTCCGCAGTAGCCTTTTACTGAGACAGTACAAGACAGGTGAGGGGAGTATTAGACAGTGACCAAGATCACCCTGGGCTGGGGCTCTTTCTCTGCAAGGAGCACCTGGGACGAATTGCCCCAGGGTCCAACCCCAAGCTGCAAATCATCTTGCTCAGAGGTGGTCTGGTTCTTGGCGTTCCCTACACACTGTATAAAGCTAATACTGAAAAATATTGTTGCTTTTAAAGTAAAGGTACATAATTTAGCTATGTCACCACAGTATTAATTAGCGTCTAAAGAGTAACATGTAGCAGGACCATTGACTAGCATAGTGCCCGATACTAATATTCTACGGCACTGCACAGCTGTGATTAAAAAGGCAGAACCAGACAAAGGCTGGATGCCGGGAGGTGGCAGCGGTGACCTCTGCTCAGGTATGGGGCCCTCGTACAGTTGATGCCAATCTATTTCACACACACAGCGCCATGAACCTCTGGAAAACAAGGCTGAGCCCCGGGGCCCAGGCTCAAGGCGGTGCGGGAGGAGCTGCAGTTGCCTAATGTGCCCAGCACCTCTTTTCAGCGCAAAGGACTGCCCTGCACTTGCGTTCACATTGAGGTGCTGACCCTGTCCTTCCCCACTTCCTGAACGCAGCTGGCACCCAGCCCACAGCAAGGCATCCCCTCACTTGCTGCCTGCCATCACCAAGGCCGGAACAAAGCCTGCTGGAATCATGTGGCGCTCCTAGAATGTCACCAAGACGACCCAGCCCAGCCCCACCCACAGAGCCTGGCAACCCAGACCAGTCAGGGGCAGCAGAAAATGGAAGAACCTCCCAAAGAGGCTAGGGGCGAATACCGGGAACCTGAAAGCACAGACGTTCCCTCAGCTGCTGATTACACTGATGGCCAGGGAGAAGACGACCAGAAGAACCAGGCCGAGGGGGAGGCACAGGACCAAACTGATTACAGAATAGCTGGCGAAAGTGCCAGAAAAGTGTCTGACCAGGCAGAAGTGAACACAGTTGGCCAAGCTGATGACAAAGTGTCTGAACGCCATGGACTTACCTCTGGTCAGGCAGAGCATAGTGGATCCAACCTTGTTAATGTTGCTGACCTTACAGCACATGATCTGGCTGGAGAGGGGGCAGCTGGGCAGGAACAGATTGAGGACAACAAGGTCCTGCCTGAGGGAGGAACTCCTGAAGAGACTGAACGAAGATGGTCCATACTGTCTGACCGAAAGACTTCCATACAGACTGATCATCTAATGTCCACAGAGGATGACAAATTAAATTATGAGCAGGTCAACAGCATATTGTCCAGCCAAGCTGAGGGACAAAATGAGAAGCTGCCCCACGGATTACCTGGCCTGGATGAGAGCAGACCTTCTGAATGGACTGATGGTATGCTGTCCCTGCCATCTGACCAAAGAGCTTCTGAACAGCTTGACCACAGAATCCAGGCTGAGAAAAGGACTCATGAGCAGATTGACTACAGATTGTCTGGGCTGGTTGGCCAAAAACCAAAGACTCGCTACCAACCCCCTCACCTACCTGCAGGCCAGGATGATCAACTTCCAGTTAACACCGACTCCAGTGACTCTGACGAGATTCACCACTTACTTGACAAACAAGATTATCAGAAGGACTTGTACCCGTCTGACGATGAAATCCTTGGCCAGACTGAGGACAGTGAGGACAAAGGGGCCGACTCCACAGAACTACCCTTCCATTCTGAGGATAGCCAAATAGACCTCAATTTCAAGCTTTCAGATGAAGTAGAAAATGAAATTGAAAGGACATCCAGGAGCCAAGCCTACCACCCAACTAATGCCAAAATCACCAGTAATGTCCAAGCAGATCAAAACTTGACCCAAGAATCCCTGTCCACCTCCCCTAAAGAGGACAACGTCACCAATCAAGAAAATACTCAAGCCATAGAAACCAGCCCTGTAAGTTAAAGGAGCCTTTGATATCTATCTGGGAGGCTGGAAATCCAGACAAGCCCTGGGATGTGGGTGTTGTAAGCACATGGGGAAGGAGGGCATGTGTTAGATCAAGGATGGGGAATAAACCCACATGTTGTGGTATATGTGATCCAAATGTTTCAAGAAGGGCAGGAGAAAGGTGGAAAGTAAAAGAGATATATTGCCTCTCTACTACTCTAAGGCCATTCAGGAAGAGTGAATGAAGTAGGGTTGGAGTCCTGTTTCTGCTACTAATTCTCTGGTACTAAGTCATTTTCCCTCTCAGGGCTTTTACCAAGGGAAGGAGTTTAGAACTGATTGGAGACCCCTGTGAAGGGCAAAATATTTGAAGTTGATTGGAGATGTCTAAGGTGCCTCCCATAACTTAAAATGGAATAATTATATTGCGTAGAGGATCAGCCAGGTCTCATTAAAATGTGTCTTTTTTCCTACTCCTGGTATTACGATCCCATCAACACCAGATCTCCCTGATACCAACAATAATGCCTGGGACTTTCCAGTTTATTAAAGACTCTTTGGATGTCGGGTGTATTTAAATTGCAGGATAATCTTCCACGTTTTGAGCCAGAAAAGAGTTCTAATATACACGATCAAAGTTATAAGAAGGGGTTCCCTCCTGTAGTGTATGAAGATCCTTATGAAGTTTCACTCCAATACATGGAAAAACATCGCATTCTGCAGATATTCCAGGTAAACCTCTCAATCCCTCTCCTTAATTATGAGTTTTTCAAGAGGTACAGAAAGGGTACATGCTACAAAAAGGGATATAATGTAATTGAGAAGTCAAGTGCATTAAGATATATTTACCAAAAGTAGTAAATGATGAACACCAGATGGATGATAGCACGATATGAGGCTCTTTAGAGGGATTCGAGATCACTTACACTGGTTAATACGGAAAAACTTGGCCAAGGGTTAAAGTTTTAGCCAGACTAGGAAGGAAAGAAAAAATATTGGCAATTGAATAGAAGGTAAAGAGGGAATTTACCTAACAAATTTAATCAGTGTAACTTAATTCTTTGTACCCTCAATGAATCCCAAACAATAAATAAATAAATAAGAAAAGAAGCAGAAAAAGACTTTCCAGGAAAAAGTGTAATATGGGGTGGTACCTATGGCTCAGTGGGTAGGGCAATGGCCCCATATACCAAGTGTAGCGGGTTGGAACCCAGCCCTGGCAAAACTGCAACAAAAAAATAGCTGGGCATTGTGGTGGGTGCCTGTAGTCCCAGCTACTCTGGAGGCTGAGGCAGGAGAATCGCCTAAGCCCAGGAGTTGGAAGTTATTGTGAGCTGTGACACCACCACAACACTCTACTCCATGAGACTATCTCTAAAAAAAAAAAAAAATGTGTAATATGGTCACACATCACTTAATGACAGGGATATATTCTGAGAAATACATCCCTAGGCAATTTCATCATGGCACAGACATCATGGGAAGGACTCACACAAATCTAGAGGGTATACCTCCCACACACCTAGGCTATATACAACCTATTGCTCCTAGGCTACAAACCTGTACAACATGTTATTGTACTGAATACAGGAGGCAGTTGTAACACAGTGGTAAGTATATGTGTCTCTAAATATACAGATATCTAAACATGAAAAAGACACAGTAAAATTATGGTATAAAACATAAAATATGGCATACCTGTGTAAAGTACTTACTAGGAATGGAGCCTGCAGGACTGAGAGGTACTCTGGGTGAGAAAGTGAGTTCATGGTGAGTGGTGGGTAAAAGTGAGGGCCCATGACCTTGCTGTATATTATGGTAGATTTTATAAACACTGTACAATTAAGCAACATCAAAATTATTGAAAATGTTTTCTTTCTTCGATAACATATTAACTTAAGCTTACTGTAACATTTTTACTTTATAAACTATTAAATTTTTTAACCTTTGTTGTTCTTATAACAACACCTTAAAACACAATTTGTATAGCTATACAAAAACATTTTCTTGGGCAGCGCCTGTGGCTCAAGGAGTACGGTGCTGGCCCCATATGCCAGAGGTGGTGGGTTCAAACCCAGCACTGGCAAAAAAAAACCATTTTCTTGTTTTATATTCTTCTATGTGGGTTTTTTCTATTTTTAAAATTTTCAAATTTTATTTTCTACTTTTTAAACTTCTCTGATAAAAACTAAGTCACAAAACACAAGCTAGCCTTGGCTTACTCAGGGTCAGGGTCATCAATATCACTGTCCTTCACCTCCACATCTTGTCCCACTGGAAGGTCTTTAGAGGCCATAGCACATATGGAGCTGTCATCCCCTATAATAACGCTGTCCTCTGAAATACCTCCTGAAAGACTTGTCTGAAGCTGTTGTACAGTCACCTTTTTTTATAAGACATGTAAATAGAAAAAGGACTCTAAAATAATGATAAAAATGATGTTGCAGCACAAAAACCACTAACATAGTCATCTATTATGATTATCAAATATAATGTACATTATTTTAGGCACTACACTTTCATACAACTGGCCGTGCAGTAGGTTTGTTTACACCACCATCACCACAAACCTACATTATCACAGCTACAACATCACTAGGTGATAGGAATTTTTAAGTTCTATTATAATCTTATGGGACCACTGTGGTATATGTGGTCGGTACTTGACTAAAATGTCATTATACAGTGCATGACTATACTTTCAAAAGATGGTCAATCTTGTAAGCATCTAATAATCTACATTCTTGAGGGGGGAAGAAACAGTTTAAAATTGTTTCTAATTCTTGAAATTACAAGTCTCATTGACCTCAGGATGTGGTGCTAGAACCTTCTTTAAAGTATGACAATCCTTAACCACTGTTGAATTACCAGAGATTATCATGGACACATACATGTATAGTTTGGGCGTGTAGTGGGTTATTTTTGTTTTTATATGACTGGGGTGTTTATTTTTATGTTCATATTATTTACACAGCAATGTACATGTATAATAACACATAAACATGAGGCAACTGTGGTTAGAAAAGTGTAACTAAATACATGAAGGCATTTAAACTGGAATGTATAAAGAAATAAGAACTAAGGAACGAGCACAGATTTTGCCATCTGTTAGCACTAGTCTCAAATCCTAAATTTGTCCCTTCTTCATGATTTGCGGAAAATTACTTAACTTCTGTGAAGATCAGATTTAAAATATGGATGTGCGATGTCAATTTCATTAACCTTCATTTATACCTTTTCCTTCTTCAAGTGTTCTTTTGTTGGGAGAGTACTAATGACTGGGGTCTGAAATTAATTTAAAAAACTATTAATTATTAAACTGAAGGATGAAACCTGTTGAAGAAAGTAGCGTTTTATAAATAATTTTATAAGTAATTTTCTTCCTCTGTCAAGAAAAAGTTAATGCTTATGAATATAGCATTGTTATAAAAAGTTAGTAATCAAATATGCATTTAATGGAAATATTTGTGACATACGTAATTGAATAATGTGGATGCATTAAACAGACCTGAATATTTTATACCTGAAATTTGCCTGATTGTTATTCCCTGGAAGTGATAATTATACTACTTTATTATAATTGTTTGATTTATTCAATAACAACAAAAAGTATGAAACTGAATCCCTAGTTTTATATATATTTTCTCATTTAATATGATAATACTGGACATCATTTTCACCATTTAGAATCAAATACCTCAGAGGAAAGTTCCTATGCAAAATCATTCAGGGTTGCAAAATTTTTATTCAAAAGACTCTACTTTGACTATTCTTCAAAGCAAATCATTTATTAAATTTCTCAGCCCGGCGAAATCATAATTCTCAAAACAAAGACCTTTCTCCAAAACTTTCTCACTACCTCTTAGGTCTTGGAAACCAGTAAGAGTATCTATCACTATTTATTTCTAAGTTTTTATTCCTTTACGTTTTACCCCTAATTTGCATAGTTTTGTCAGTAGTAATAAAGTAAGTTGTTTCTTTGTAGAGATGCACGAATTTCTTCCAAATACTATGGTACAGATGAGGTTAGTGGAAAGACTGTATCAGATGTAATCTGGCCCCATAACTTCAGCTCAGAACCGTAATGCGATGCTTTATGCTTTCTCAGCAGATCACTGAAAACTTAGTCTATGCAAAACCAGAGGACCCCCTGTATTTTATGCTGTGTCAGGTATGGAATAGAAGTTAAAAACAACATTATAATTTCTTTCCTTGTAAAATATAGCACACACGTACAGCAACAGGTACAAAAGGTGTACAACTCTGAAGTAAGCATCCCTGTAACTAGCACTCAAGTTAAAAAATAAAATTAAACATCCAGTACCCCAGAAGTTGCCCCCTTGCCCTCAGTTATTACTTCCCACCCAGGGACACTTATTCTGAACTTTGTGGTAATGACTTCCTCACTTTCCCTTATAATTTTATCCATCACTAAACCTGAATCATGACATACTTCCGTTCAGATTAGCCAGCTTTTTGAACTGTGTATAAAGGGAACCATCTGATATGTATTCATTTCTCTCTGCCTTCTTTTGCTCAAAATTATGTTGGTGAGATTGAGCCATGCTGTGTGGGTCGATCATTCATTTCCATTGCTGTATGTACAGCATCATGGCGTGAAATACTCTTTCTCCATTTTGACAGACATGCAGGTCATTTCTGGCTTGAAGGTATTAGAAAAAAATGTTGCTATGAACCTTCTTGTACATATCCTTTGATAACACTTTTCTCTGAGTACACACATTGAAAAGTAATTGCTGGATTGTAAGGTATGTGTTTGCTTAGCTTTATGATTTCAAGAAGTTTTCCAAAGTGATTGTACCGATTTACCTTCCCACCTAGATTGTGTTAGCATCCTTACCGATACTTACAATTATCAATGTTTTTAGCAGTAAGCATTTTGGTAAGTGAATAGTAATATATCATTATAGTTTCATTTTGCTCTTTCCTGGTTAGTGAGGGAGTTGTATGCCCTTTCATTTGTTTATTGGCCATTTGGAAATACTTATTTTTCTACTGTATTGTTTGCTTCTTTCATAATCACTACGAACAGTTTTCTATATAGTAGTTTGGTTATGTGTTCTTTGTTGATTATGCTTGTTGCAAATTATCTTTTTATTCTATCATTCCCTTCTAGCTCTTAAATATATCTTTTAATGAATAGAAACTCTCACTCCTAATACAGTCATATTTAACAATCTTTATCTTTATAACTAATACTTCCAGTGTCCTATTTTAGAAGTCTCTCCTTAGCCCAAGCTTCTGACCATCCATCGTTTTCTCTACTATCTCTTAGAAATCGGTTTGCAGTTGGTTTTTTAAACTGGGGGAAGTGGCAGTTTTGCTTCTTTGTTGTTTGCCTTTCATGTTTACATCCACAATTGGTCTGAAATTGATTTTCTGCAGGGTATGAGGTGGGGTCAAGTTTATTTTCTTCCAAGCAGATAGGCAGTTGACCAAGCACGTTTTAGTAAAAAGGCCATACTCTCTACAGTGTTCTTTTTTTTTTTTTTTGGCCAGGGCTGGGTTTGAACCCGCCACTTCCAGCATATGGGGCTGGCGCCCTACTCCTTTGAGCCACAGGCGCTGCCCTCTACACTGTTCTTTATATATTTGTCTTCCTTGGTCCAAAACAAGCCTGTCTTCATAGTATACATTACAAAAGTTTTAATATCTAGTAATGCAAGTCCTCCCCCTTCATTCCTCCTTTAAAATATCTTGGTTGTTCTTGGGCCTATATATTTTTATATCAGTTTTTAGAATTACTTGTCAAGTTACACAAACATACACACATGTACACATCCAAACATACACTGATAGGATTTGGGGATTGTACTAAATGGATAGATCAGTCTGGGGAAAAGTGACAGCTTTAACATGGGCGTTTCCAGTCTCCATTTATTTGGGTATTTTAAAATTTCCCATAGTGCAGTTATTATTTGCCCAAAGTTTTTATATATCTTTTGATAGACTTATTCATAAGAATTTTATATTTTGATGCCGTTATACATAGAAACGTTTAAAATTTTGTGTCCTAGTTGCTGGTACAAAACACAATTAATTTTTTCTTAGTCTTTTATCTGGCAACCTTACTAAACTTTTTAATTTTAAAAGTGTATTTGTTGGGTGGTGCCTGTGGCTCAAAAGGGTAGGTCACCAGCTCCATATGCCAGAGGTGGCAGGTTCAAACCCAGCCCTGGCCAAAAAAAAAAAATTTATTTGTTTATTCTTTTGGGGTTTCTTTCTTATGTGGACCTGGACCTATTATGTAGTGGCAAAGTCTGGAGTTTCAGTCTATCATCACCCAAGTAATGTTCATTGTACATATTAAATAATTTGTCATCTCTTACCTCCCCCTTCTCTCCCACCCTTCCAAGTCTCCAAAGTCTGTTATTCCACAGTCTATGTCTATCTGCACACATTATTTAGCTCCCACTTATACGAAAGAACATGGAGTGTTTGACTTTGACTTCCTGAGTTATTTCCTTTAAGATAATGGCTTCCAGTTCAATCCATGTTGATTCAAAAGACATGATTTCATTCTGTTCTATGGCTAAACAGTATCCCATTATATATACTTCCACATTTTCTTTATCCATTTATCCATAGATGGACACTTAGGTTGATTCCATATCTTTGCTATTGTCAACAGTGCTGCAATAATTATGTGAATGCAAGTATCTGTTTGATAAATTAGTATTTTTGTGGTTTTAGGTCTTACGTTTAAGTCTTTAATTCACTTGAGTTGATTTTTGTACATGATGAAAGAAATGGGTATGGTTTCATTCTTCTGCATATGGTAATCCGATTTTCCAAGGACCACTTACTGAAAAGGCTATCCTTCTTCTAGTGTCTATTTTTCTCAAGTTGGTCAGAGATCAATTGGCTGTAGATAGGCGGCTTATTCTTAGATTCTCTATTCTTTTCCATTGGTGTAGGTGTCTATTTTCACACTAGCACTATGCTCTCTGGATTACTATAGTCTTGTAGTATAATTTGAAGTCAGGAAATGTGATGCCTCCAGCTTTGTTCTTTTTGATTAGGATTGCTTTAACTATTTGATCTATTTTTTGGTCCTGGAATTTTAGGATGTTTTTCTAATTCTGTGAAAAACAACATTGGTATTTTAATAGGATTACACTGAATCTGTAGATTGCTTTGGTCAGTAGGGTATTGTATTGTATTGTAATGTATTGTATTTTTTGAGATAGGGTGTTTCTCTGTTGCCAGGGCTAGAGTACATTGGCATCTTCATACTCAACAGCAAACTTCTGGGCTAAACCAATTCTTCTGCCTCAGTATCCCAAATAGCTGGGACTAGAGGCTTACACCACCACACTTGGCTAATTTTTAATTTTTTTTATAGAAATGAGATCTGACCATATTGCCTAGTCTGTTCTAAAACTCCTGGCCTCAAGTAATCCTCTTGCCTCAGCCTCCCAAATTACTAGGATTATAGGTGTAGGCAACTGTGCCCAGCTAGAATTGTCATTTTAGTCCCCTAAAACTAGAACAAGACAAGAATACCCACTTCTGCCTCTCCTATTCCACATAGTACAAAGCTATCAGGCAAGAGAAAGAAATAAAAGGCATCTAAATCAGAAAAGGAGAAATCAAATTTAGAAAACCCTAAAGATTCCTCAAAAACCTCTCAGATTTAATAAGTAAATTCAGTAAAATTGCAAGCTCTCTGTGTAAAATCAACATATAAAAGTCAGAATTTGAACACATCAATAAGGATCAAGCTGAGAACTCAATCAAGAAAGCAATTCATTTACAATCGCTACAAAAAAGCAAGCAAATAAAAAAAAAAAACTTGGAATATATTTAACCAAGGAGAAAGAGCCCTACAAGGTAAACCACAAAATGCTGAAGAAAGAAATTGTAGATGACACAAACAAATGAGAAAACATTCCATACCCACAGATCAGAAGGATTAATATCATTCAAAATGATCTTTGTGTGTTTCTACATATATAATCACATCATTTGCACACAGTAAGCATTCTGTTTTGATCTTTACAATTCTTATCTTTTTTCCCTCCATGTCTTACTCTTGAGATCCACCTTCTCTTCTCTACCCTCCAAAAAAACCAACCTCTAGGTCAGCGGTTCTCAAACTGGGGGTCAAACGACCCTTTCATGGGGGTCACCTAAGATCATCCTGCATGTCAGTTATTTATGTTACAATTCATAACAGTAGCAAAATTACAGTTATGAAGTAGTAACGAAAATAATTTTATGGTTGTGAGTCACCACAACATGAGGAACTGTATTAAGGGTAGTGGCATTAGGAAGGTTGAGAACCACTGCTAGGTATTATTAGATCAGTAAGTTCTGATTCCTTCTGATTTCCAGCCAGGTTAAAACAATAGGAAACTCTGGAGAAAGATTATAAGGAGGAAGCAGGTGAGGTAAGGTTCATTGCCCAGGTCTTCTCCCTTATGAGATCACCTTGATCTGTCTTGAGTTGTCTCAAGGCATCTTATTTTACAAGACTATTTTCTTTCAGATGCCAGTAACATTCCCTCTCCTTGACCCTTAAATCCTAAAGTAAGTTCAAATGCTACTAGCTTTAAATTATTATATCATCCCTTGGGACTCCTCAGGGCTAATTCTTTTCAATTGCCCCTTTATAAATAAACCTCACTGAATTCTATTTTAAGTGTGCTATTTCCTGTTGGAACAATGACTGCTACAGTACACTGGGTAGAGATCTCCTGTATAATTAATCTTGAACAGAAGTAGCTACAGTGGTTCACCTTGCTTGCTCTTGTGGGTTTTCTTTATTATTGATATATTTGAAATATTGTTCATATTTGGGGAGTACATGTGATATTTTTATATAAACATACAATATGCAGTGATAAATTTAGGGGAGTACATGGGATGTTTTTATCTACAATCTCTACAATATGCAGAGATAAATTACTCTAGTGTTATCCTAGAGTAATTAGGATACCCATTACCTAAAATGTTTATTTTTTCTTTGTGTTGGGAGTGTTAGAATTCCTCTAGCTATATTGAAATATACAATAAATTATTAACTAAAACCTTTCTACTCTAGTACCAAATACTATAAGTTATCCCTTCTATCTAACTGTACTGTTGTACCCCTTAGCCAACTTTTCTTCATCTCCCTTTCCGCCTTTCCTTCTCAGCCTTAGTGGTTACCACTATTCCAATCTCTACCTCCAGAGAATTTTAGCTTCCAAATGTGAGCAAGAACATGATATCTGTCCTTCCATGCCTGGCTTATTTCACTTAACATAATAACCTCCAGTTCCATCTGTGTTGTGCAGGATTTCATTTTTTGAATGTCTGAGTAATATTCCATCGGGAATATATACCATATTTTCTTTATCCATTAATCTTCCGACGTGCACTTGTGTTGATTCCATATCTTAGCTATTGTGAATAGTGCAGCAAGAAACATTGAGTGCAGCCATTTCTTCAATACACTGCTTTCCTTTCTTTTCGATACCCAGTTGTAGGATTGCTGCATCATGTGGTAGTTCTAGTTTTAGTTTTTTTTAAGAAAAGTTGATACTTTTTTCAAATGGCTGTACTAATTTACATTTCCACTAAACAGTGTACAGTTGTGTCATTTTTAGGATTTATGTTGTGTCTTTTTGTTAATAGCCATTCTAACTGTGGCGAGATGATATTTCATTGTGGCTTTCTTCTGCATTTCTCTAATTATTAATGATATTGAGAATTTTTTGTATACCTGTTAGCCATTTGTATGTCTTTTTTTTTTTTTGAGCAGTGTATCTTTAAGTCTTTTACCCATTGTTTAACTGAATTTGGGGTAGGTATTTGAATTCTTTATATATTCTAGTTATTTATAACTTATCAGATGGATAATTTAAAAATAGTTTCTCTTATTCTGTAGGTTGTCTCTTCACTCTGTTGTTTCCTTTGCTGTGCTAGCTTTTTAACTTGATGTAATCACATTTCTTTATTTTAGTTTTTGTAGCTTGGACTTTTGAGGTCTTACCCAAAATTACTTGTTCAGATCAATGTCTAGTGGTATTTCCCCAATTTTTTTTTCTAGTAGTTTCATATTTTTAGGCCTTACCATTAGGTCTTTTTTTTTTTTTTTTTTTTGAGACAGAGCCTCAAGCTTTCCCCCTGGGTAGAGTGCCGTGGCATTACAGCTCATGGTAACCTCCAACTCCTGGGCTCAAGTGAGTCTCTTGCCTTCGCCTCCCAAGTAGCTGGGACTACAGGCGCCTGCCACAACACCCGGCTATTTTTTGGTTGCAGCTGTCATTGTTGTTTGGCAGGTCCGGGCTGGGGATTCGAACCCGCCACCTTAGGTGTACGTGGCTGGTGCCTTAGCCGGTTGAGCTATAGGCGCCGAGCCTAGGTCTTTAAGCCAGGTATGGTGGCTCACACCTATAATCCTAGAACTCTGGGAGACTGAGGTGAGTAGATAGCTTGAGTTCAGGAGTTCCAGACCAGCCTGAGCAAGAATGAGACCCTGCCTCTACTAAAAATAGAAAAAATAGCCGGCATTGTGGCAGGCTTCTGTAGTTCCAGCTACTGGAAAGGCTTAGGCAAGAGGATCACTTGAGCCCAAGAGTTTGCAGTTGCTGTGAGCTATAACTCTACAGCACTCTACTCAGGGTCACAAACTGAGACTCTGTCTCCAAAAAAAAAGTCTTTAATGCATCTGAGTTGATTTCTATATGGTAAAAGATAGTGGTCTAGATGTACTTCTTGTGTATATGGATGTCCAGTTTTCCTAGGACCATTTATTACACTTGATCCTAGCACCATTTATTAAAGAGACTGTCCTATCCCCAATGTACGTTCTTGGAACCATTGTCAAAAACTAGTTAGCTGTAAGCACATGAATTTATTTCCGGGTTCTCCATTCCATTACTTTGGAATAGTATCTGTTTTTATACCAGTACCATGCTGTTTTAGTTATTGTAGCTTTGTAGTATAATTTAAAGTCAGCTAGTGTGATGACTCCAGCATTATTCTCTTTGCTCAGAATTGCCTTAGCTATTTAAGGGCTTTTGTGGTTCCATATGAATTTTAGGATTATCTGTCCTGTTTCTGAGAACAATGACATTGATTATTTGAAAAGGATTGCACTGAATCTTGTTTCTGTTATTATTGCTTTGGAGATCTTAGTCATGAACTGTTTACCTAGACGAATGTTTTTCAAATTTTTTTATCTCATAGCACACTTAAACTATGTTCATCAAAAAAACTATGTTAAACTTCTGCAGCACACTTAAATTATGTGATAAAAAAGAATAAAATAAAAAGAATATACTTACTATACTTTGAAATTCTTTTGAAAATAATTTACTTAGTGATCTTTAAAATTTTTCATGGCACATTGGTCTAAAATCACTGGTCTACACCAATGCCTATTTTTGGTGTCCTCTTCAATTTCTTTCATCAGTGTTTTATAGTTTTCCTTATAGAGAGCTTTCAGGTGGTTAAATTTATTCCTGGGTATTTTATTTTCTTTGTAAATATGGTGAATGGGATTGCTTTTCTTATTTCATTTGAAGATTGATTGCAGTGAGCATATGGAAACACTGCTGATTTTTGTATATTGATTTTGTCTCCTGCAATCTTATTGAATTTGTTTATCAGTTCAGTTTTTAGTTTAGTTCTTTTAAATACAGAGTGTCCATAAATTTTGTGTGCAATAGATACCCTGTATAAGATCATGTTGTCTGCAAATAAGGAGATTTTGATTTCTTCCATTCCAGTTTGGAGTCCTTTTATTTTTTTTCTCTTGCCCAATTGCTCTGGCTAGGACATCTAGTACTATGCTGAATAGAAGTGATGAAAGTAGGCATCCTCAACTTACTCCAATTCTCAGAGGTAGTGCTTTTCAACTTTTCCCTAGTCTGTATGATGTTGAAGCTAAGTTTTTCATCTATGGCTTTTATTGAGATATATTCCTTCTATACCAAGTATGTAATCTGACAATTAAGTTCACGAACTTGTCTTAGAAAAAATAAGAGTACATACCTCATTGCTGAATATCATGATGGTCACCTTCAAAGTACTCCCCTTGGGAAGCTATCACCAAGGCCAGTGCCTTTCCTACCTTTCAAAGCTATTTTGGAACTCTTTGTCTGGAATGGACATCGGAGCTCTGATCGGATTACCCTCAATATCCTGAATGTCATTAAAATGTCTTCCTTTTATTATTTCCTTTATCTTTGGGCAAAGAAAAGAGTCACTGGGGGCCAGATCAGGTGATAGTGAGGGTGTTCCAATACAGTTATTTGTTTACTGGTTTAAAATTCCCTTGTCATGATGCAAGAGCCATGAGTTGTTGACCAAGATGTTCAGCTAAGATTTTCCTGTTTCTCTATCAACATTTACACGGTCTGCTATGCTTCTCATAGTCAGCTGATGATTATAATGTACAATTTGATTTAATTTCTGCAATTTTTAATCATTTCTGCTCATTACTGGCCACCATGACCTCTCTTCATCAGTAACACTTTCTCTTCTCTCAGAAAAACATTTAATCCACTTATACACTGCCATTTTCTTCATGGCATTATCCTTACAACTTGGACTAACATGTCTGTGATTTCATTTCCATTCTTGCCAACTTTAACAAGAAATTTGTGAATGTTTGTTCATTGCTCTAATTCAAGTTCTGCCATTCTTGGGACAGCACACAAAAACATGCAACAGTAATGAATGCCATTCAGCAAAACACTGCCACACATGGACACAAACGCAACTGTGAGACACTAATGTACCAAGGTTATGAAACCTTAATGAGTTGTTTATATGGTGCTTATCAACATAAGTGCACAGTGGCAAGTTTGCAGACTTAATTGTCAGAACTTCATATTTTGAAGGGTTTTATCATGAAATAATGCTGTTTTATTAAATGTTTTTTTCTACATATATTGAGATGACAATATAGTTTTTTTTTCATACTATTTATGTGGCAAATTACAATTGTTGACTTTCTTATGTTGAACCACACTTGCATCCTTGGAATAAAGGGATTGACCATGATGAATTATCCTTTTAATAATTGGATCCACGTGCTATTGGATTTGGTTTACTGGTATCTTTTGAGAATTTTTGCGTCTACATAGTTCTCATTCTTGTTGCTTACTTTCCTGGCTTTTCTATCAGGATAATACTGGCTTCACAGAATGAATTAGGGAGAATTCCTTCCTTCTCAATTTTTTAGAACAGTTTCAGTAGGCCTGGTGCTAGTTCTTCTTTGTATATCTGTAGGATTTGGCTATGAATCCATATGGTCCAGAGATATATTTTGTTGAGAGTTTTTTTTATTTTCAATTCAATCTCACTACTTCTTATTGGTCTGTTAAAGAGTTCTGTTTCCTCCTGGTTCAATCTCAAGAGGTTGGATGTTTTCAGGAATTCATCTATTTCCTCTGTATTTTCTAGTTTATGAATACATAGTTGTTCATAATAGTCTCTGGTATCTTTTGTACATTGGTGATACCAGTTTTGAATGTATTTATTTGGGTTGTCTAAATTCTTTTCTCAGTCTAGCTAGTGGTTTATCAATTTTGTTTACCTTTTGGCTCCGTGCCTGTGGCTCAAGTGGCTAAGGCATCAGCCACATACACCTAAGGTGGCGGGTTCCAATCCCCAGCCTGGGCCCGCCAAACAACAATGATGGCTGCAACCAAAAAACGGCCAGGCGTTGTGGCGGGTGTCTGTAGTCCCAGCTACTTGGGAGGCTGAGGCAGGAGACTCGCTTGAGCCCAGGAGTTGGAGGTTGCTGTGAGCGTGATACCATGGCACTCTACCCAGGGGGATAGCTTGAGGCTCCGTCTCAAAAAAAAAAAAATTTTTTTTGTTTACCTTTTAAAGAACCACCTTTACAGCTTCTTAATTTTTTATATAATTTGGTGGGGTTCTATTTTATTTAATGTTGCTGTGATCATTGCTATTTCTTTTCTTTTTGAGACAAAGTCTCACTATGTCACCCTTAGTAGAGTGCCATGGCATCACAGCACACAGCAACCTCACACCCTTGGGCTTAAGCAATTCTCTTGCCTCAGCCTCCCAAGTAGCTGGGACACAGGCACCTGCCACAACACCCGGCTATTTTGTTGTTGTTATTGTAGTTGTTATTGTTGTTTGGCAGGCCCGGGCTGGTTTTGAACCCGCCAGCCTTGGTGTATGTGGCTGGTGCTGTAACCATTGTGCTATGGGTGCCAAGCCGACCTTTGCTATTTCTTCTCTTCTACCAACTCTGGGTTTGATTTATTCTTGATTGTCTCCTTCTTTCAGGCACAATGATAGGTTGCTAATTTGTGATCTTTTTTGATATAGCAGCGTTTGTTTCTATAAACTTTTCTCTTAGCAATAATTTTTATGTATCCCACAGGTTTTGGTGTGTTGCATTTTTATTTTATGTGTTTCAAAAAATTTTTTTTTAATTTCTGTTGTTATTTCATCATTGACCTGGTGATCTTTGGGGGAATACATTGTCTGATATACATATGTTTGTATAGTTTCTGAAGTTCCTCTTTGTATTAATTTCTACCTTTATTCTGCTATAGTCTGAGAAGATACTTGATTTGAATTTTTTTTTAATTTGTTAAGACTTGTTTTGTGGCCTAAAATGTCGTCAATCATGGAGAATGTTCCATGTGCTAATTAAAAGGATGTATATTATGTAGTTGTTGTGTGGAATATTCTATACATTTCTGCTAAGTCCATTTGGTCTAAAGTCCAATTTAAGTCCAATGCTTATTGATTTTTCTGTTATTGCAGGAAAACAAGGCCCAATGGAAAGAAAGAATCACCCAAACACCTGTGTTAAAAAGGGGATGGGCTTTATTTCAGCCAATAGAGCTGTGGCCAACTAGAGACCAAAATGGCTGAGCTCCTTGGCCTGCTTCATCCCTGTCCCTTTATAAAGTTTACAGAAAAGCAGACAAAGGCATTATTATATTGTCCTTCATTGGAGGTTTCAAAGCATGGGCAGGAGTTACAGCAAAGTTTTAGGAAGTTAATCTTTTACAAAGAAGCTGTGAAGAAGGCTGAGTCATCATGAGCAACCCTTGTGGAGATACCAGTAAAAGCAAAACTATTAAGAAACAATATTTCAGGGTTTCATCCTTCACTGTCTTGATGACCTGTTTAGTGCTATTAATGGGGTATTGAAGTCCCACATGTTACTGTCTATCCCTTTCTTTAGGGCTAATAACATTTGTTTTATAATCTGTGAGCTCCAATGTTGGGTGCATATATTTTTAGGATCATTTATATCTTCTTGCTGTCATTATATAATAATCTTATTTGTCTTCATTTACTTTTTTTTTTTTTGAGACAGGGTCTTACTATGTCGCCCTCGGTAGGTAGAATGCTATGGCATCACAGCTCACAGCAACCTCACACTCTTGGGCTTAAGCAATTCTCTTGCCTCAGCCTCCCAAGTAGCTGCGACCTCAGGTGCCCACCACAAGGACCAGCTATTTTCTTTTTTCTTGTAGTTGTCATTGTTGTTTGGTAGGGCCAGGCTGGGTTCGAATCTGCCAGCCTTGGTGTATGTGGCCGGCACCCTAATCACTGAGCTATGGCCCTGAGCCTTTGTTTATTGTTTTTGATTTAAATGCTGATTAATGTAATATGAGTATAACTTGGTTATACTATTCGCATGGAATTGGTTTCTATTTGCATGGAATTTCTTTTTCTACTCCTTTACTTTCAGCCTATATGTGTCCTTAATAGGCAAGATGAGTTCCTCATAGTGTATATATAATCATATTTTTTAAGGTATGAGGCTTATTTCTTGTCATGTTATTTCTAGTTATCTTATGATTTCCTTATTTTTTCTTTCTCTGTTTTTGTCTATTTTGCAGAACTTCTTCATACTGCCATTTAATTACTTTCTCTTCTCCCTTTGTGTGATTGTTTTATAAGACTTGTGAGTTTTGTATTTTTATGTTTTTGTGATGACACACCTGGGTTCAAAAATAAACCAAAAGCAAACAAAAAAAAAAGAAAAGAAAACTTCATCTGCTTTTGGATGGAGGGCAGGAAGTTGCTAGCCAGTTACTGTGGAAACCTGACCTTGTTTTACTAATTCTTTAAATTTTAATTTGGACACGGTAGCTGCACAGTTGAGGGAGCCAAAGTCCTAGAGCTTACATCAGACTTCCCTGGAGGGATGCACCTTGGTCATCCAAACAGTTCCCTGAGGCCACAAGGGGGTCTGTGTGGGAGTTCTACCCAACTCCACCAGGGTCTCCATGAAAGTCAGCCCAGGATAGGGGTACAGGCGAATCTTTCTAAGAGTAGAATGTGAAAGTTTTAAAGCAATAACTAAGAAAATGACATGAAGGCCGTGTTGACCAGTTTGACGGAAGTATTTCAGATTGCATGTGAAAACCCCACACTGTACCCCAGAAGTGCATTAATGTACACAGTTAACATTCAATAAAAAAAAAAAAAAAACATTTGGGTAAATGTACTTCCAGTCTTCAAAGAAAACACACATGCATGTTTGATCGTATTTTTTTTGGTTTTATAATCTTTTTTAAATTTAACATTAAATTATCAAGATGCTTTCCTGCCATTTCTTAATTTCTGAACATTAAGAAAAATTTATTAAGCAAATACCGTTTGCCACAATACTATGCTACATATATTCTACACATAACCATGGCTGTCCCTTTCAGGGCTTATATTTTGATAGAGAACACAATGAAAAAATGGTAAAATATATGTTTATACATATCAATATAGACATAAGGATGAATAATAAAGAAAATCATAAACAAAAGATGATAATCAAGAACTGAACAGGATAGCTATGAAAATATGGTAATTAAAGATGGTATTCCAGGGGCAGCACCTGTGGCTCAAAGGAGTAGGGTGCTGGCCCCACATGCTGGAGGTGGTGGGTTCAAACCCAGCCCTGTCTGGAAAAAAATAATAATAATAAAAATAAAGATGATATTCCACAGGTGACATTTGTGCTGGATGTAGGAAGATAGAGAACAGAAACCTTCATTATCACCCAGCGTGCTCTCAGAATAAGGAAGCGTGAAGACCCCAGGTAGCAAAGTCTTTCTTTTTGAGGAATAATCAGAAAATGCCAATTCCAGAGTCTAGTGGGGAAAGAAAAGAGTGAAGAGGTTGTAGAGAAGATAGAAATCAATCGTTCAGTGATTTATTTCTTTTAGCATTCTAAAAAGATCAAAGTACTTGAATTTGAGCTGATTTTGGACTCTCTTTGGTCTGCAGAATAGAGTGGAGTTGATACTGGGCCTCTCCATGTCTAAGACCCACTACTCCTCCCTGAAAACTCCATGGTTTCAATTATTATTCAGGAATCTTGTTGTCATATAAGAAGTTCTGCTATCCTGAGAGTGCCATGCTGTGAGGAAGCTCAAGCTAATTCCACCAAGAAGCCATGGAGAACAAGACTGAACCAGGAATCAGTGGCCCCAAGAGTGGCGCCTCTGTGATGTTCTAACCCAGCTCAGCCACCAGCTTGGCACCCTTTTGAAAGGTCTCAGCTGACAACAAATTAAACTTGGCCACTTAGCCAATCCCAGCTCTAAAGCTTCACAAAACATATTTTTAGAGAAAGGAAGCCATTTGTTAATACAAAGAAATTTTAAGATGGTTAGTTAAACAGCAATGATTTTAAAAAAGTAAATACGTGCTATATTATAGGAATAAATAAAATGATATGATGTGATAGAATATAATTTAGGTAATGAAATTAATTGTTCATTTTTCCTAAGCAGATATTTTTGACAGCATCTTCCAGGTTATAAACAATATTGAATCCTAAAATAAATTGAGCATTAATTGAGTAACGTTAACTGATGCCGCTCTGTTCCCACCGTGAGAAAGTAAATATTACAATCGACAGTTTTCTATTTTTAGGTTGTTTAACTACCAAAACTTTACGTGTATATGTACATTTACTGCTATGCTGTCAACCTGAAAATTTCAGAGAAAGTTTTGAAGCTTCTTTAAAATTTTCATACGAGTCTGTTAACTCATAAAAGAATCTAAATAAGTGTGTCTTGAAATGTTTGACAGTGTTTGTAATATTGTACTCTCAGATGAAATACACCTTGTATGTCTTCTGCTATAATAATGTTTTTTGAGAAAAATATGGAAGCTAGCTAATTGTAACTCTGATTTCCTCTGTTATTAACCAGTTATACTTTTTAGTACCTGGTAACAGTGCCTATCAATTGTTTTTGTTTTTTGAAATCTATTTTCTTAACAACTTTCCAATACTCATTTTATAAAAACACCCCAGATAATAACCAAGTAAAAGTACTTATAAGAATATGTTGATGATTTCTCTGCTCCTATTTTTAAACTTCCTTATTTTGTTTTTGATAAAAGTAGACATAAACTCAGGAGTAACTGAGGCAAGTTAAATACGTTGGCTGTGAGATCCCAAGAAAAGAACATGACTAATCTATGCTCAGACTCCTAACCCCTGAAACTACAAAATAATAAACATATTCCACTTTAAGCCACTAAATGTTTGGTAATTTGTCACGAAGCAATAGAAATCTAACACATGGTAATACTTTTGTTTACACTAGTGCTATTGAATAGATATAAAATGTGAGTGACACATATTATTTAAAATTTCCAGTAACCATATTTTAAAATAGTAAAAAAAAAGGTAAACTTAATTTTTGTAATATATTTTATTTATACATTATTTAAATATTTATTCTTATTAATTATATTAGTTACATATGTTAACATTATATAACATGGTATAAATATATTATCTGATATGCATTTTGTATATATTACTATTCATATTACTTATATATTATATATTTATTATTCTTCATGTCATGGTTATGTTATTCATGTGTTACATATTTATTTATAATCTATTTTTCTCGTTATGTTAAAATCAGTATTGTCGATAAGTAATCCATTTAAACATTGTTGATGAAGTATGTTACATTTTTTTATGCTATATCTTCAAAATCCAGCATGTATCAATTTAGATGCTCAGTTTTCATCAGAAATACTCTATCTGTATTTATATTATATAAAACTTACAGTAGAAAAAATAGGTTCCCATAACCTGTTGTTCCAAGTAAAAATTTTACTGACACAAGCATTAGATTTTAAAGTTAAGTTTAAACTAATGATAATCACATAAATTTATAAATTCTGTCCTGCCTATACCGGGGGTAATATCAGCACTCAGTGGCTACGCGTGGCCGGTTTAGACCTGGATGGGCATGGCCCATTTTCCTAGTCCTAGGTTTACGTTTCACCTATGAATCAATCGCTCTGAACGTTATGAATCGTAACAATCACAAGGGGTGTTTATTTAAAACTCATTACCCGGACAGCACAGTGTCCACTTCGCCCTGATTCAGGAGACTGGTGGTTGGATTAGGTAATGAGGATGCAGGAAGTCCCCAAAATCGCTCTTTGAGAAAGGAATGGAGATGTTGGAAGTTAGCAGGGCAGGAGTGGGGTGAGGATGGGGGCTGAATT
Organism: Galago senegalensis; assembly: GCA_963575145.1. Classification (NCBI taxonomy): domain Eukaryota; kingdom Metazoa; phylum Chordata; class Mammalia; order Primates; family Galagidae; genus Galago; species Galago senegalensis. Next base: position 26,855 of record CAUYTI010097359.1, read on the forward strand.
GCCTCGACCCCTAGGGTTCATCTAGGTGTTTCATATCCCAAACTCCACTGACCAAAGACAACACTTCGGCCTTGGGACCGTATATTTAGGATATACAATAAAAACTAAAAAAAAACAAATCTCAAAAGAGAACAATGCCCACCCACTGGGCAGAAAAATAACCCTGTTCTGTAATTTGCTCCATCGCTAAAGCGAAGAGGAACCTCCGGCTCCCCCTAGTGTTGGGAGCGGGCGGCTCTCCCTGGTTCTGGCTTTTATCCCTATTCCAATTCCTTCATTGTTTCTTATTCTTGTTTATTTATTTATCCATTTTTTAATCTCAGGTTATTGCGAGGCTGCCAACAGCTAGGCCAAATATTTGAATTTGTTAAGTCGAGTCCCTCTTGTAGTTGTGTCCCGCCCCCAGAAGGCGCGCGTTCCACCTGTGCCTTGCGCCCTTGGTCTCATTTCCAAGTTCACATTCTTAACCTTGTCCCTGAATATAGGACACAGCCTTTCCCTTAGTCTACGCACTTCTTATTTCAGATCCAAATCACGGCGGTCCTCGTTTCATCCAAAACTTCTGCTACCACTTATATGTTGATGATTTCCAAAATCTTACCTCTCTGGACCCACACCCTTAAATGTTATCACCGTCATCACTTTTGAATGATAGACGTGCCGCTCAAACTCAGTGTCTATAATGGAACTGATGGTTTTTACCTCCATATATTCTGAATTCTCCTTTATTTTCTTTCTATTGATGCATTACTGCCCGTATAGTGAAGGACTCGTCCTTGACGCTTTTTCTTTTTTATATTCTTTTTTGTCATCAAAACCCAACATTTTATTTACTTAATATGTATATCTTGAACCATTTTCCTCCTTTTTATGTTCATAGTCATGGCCTTGTAATTTACACATGACTGCTTTAAAGACCTTTCATCTTGGGCAGGGCCTGTGGCTCAAAGGAGTAAGGTGCTGGCCCCATATGCTGGAGGTGGCGGGTTCAAACCCAGCCCTGGCCAAAAAAAAAAAACACTTTCATGTTACTTCTCTGATTGCCAATTTCATTTATTTTCTTGCTTCTAATTTTAGCCCAATACCGCACTTGTCTTAGAAACCTATGTAAAAGGCAATGCTCACCTGATTTACGTTTTGATGTAAACTGGTACCCTGTAGTTCTTCAAAAACATTTAATCGTCCAAGTGTAATATACAAATCAGTCATGATGTGAACAGGACATCCCTTCGTTTTGATTTTTCCCTGCTTTGAGTGCTGCTTGCTACTTATTATGTGCTCAGTACATGCTGGATAATACTTGGTTTCTTTCCTGAGAATCAGAGAACATAAACTTGTACATGTCTTCATTTCATTTTTATTGGTATTGCAAATATGTACCTAAAATGTACCCAAAAAATCTATCAGAAACTTGTAAATATCTGATTCCATTCCTCTAATAAGGTAAACATTTTCCAACATGTGTCCAGGGAGGTTTGTGTCAATCCAAGAAAAAGCCTATGAATTATACTAAGTTGTCTACTGTTTACCAAGAGCAAAATCAAAGTCCTTCAGCCTTACTTGAGTGGCTTAGGAAGGCAAAGAGAAAACATGCCCCATTGACGCCTGACTCCTTAGAGGGACAAATTATTTTAAGAACTAAATTTGTCATTCAAATGGCTCAGAAATTCAAAGGAAACTCCAGAAATTGGCTGTAGGCCCTGATCGTAACCTGGAGACTCTTTTTAAAATGGCCACAGTGGTCTTTATATCGAGAGCAGGAGAAAGAGGAGAAAAAGAAAGAAGAGATTAAAAAAAAAAAAAGAAGAATAACAACTCTAGTAATGGTGCTCTGACCAAGGAGCATCATTTGAAAACTGCAAGGACTTAGTAACCTTGCCCTCACAGAGGGACTGCATTCGTTCAGTTGTTAAGACTCTCATTAACTTTGAAAAGATGTTTTTCCACCTACCATGTCCTGGCCGAAATGTAATATATATCCCTAGACAAAGGACCCATGTGGGAGACTTCTGACCTAGGTCCTCCCCTTTGCCCGAAGCTCTGGTGCTTTTCACCCCTTCTGTATTCCTTCCTGACTAATAAATTCCTGTCTTACCACTGATCTGTGCTCTGTGAGTTCATTCCTCCAATACCCAAGACCAAGGACCTACTGAAGAAAGAAATTCCAGTAACAACATGATGTTATAATATTTCTAGTTAAGAGTTAGAGAACTGAACTGATATTATTCCGTGTTTAAGAACAGAAAGGCTCTGGAACAATGGTATGATAGGCGAGTAGAAATAAAACAAATTTCCATGTATTATTTAACTTTCTCCTAGAGTAAAATAGGTTAAAGTTTCTCATTATTTTGGAATAAATCTCCAGAGGGCAGCTGAACTCAAAAGAAGCATTGCTTTGATTTGTTTTAAAAGTGAATGTTACTAATGCAGTATTAAAAATCACCAAGCCAGGACCTTGGATGATTCTTTGTAAGTAGATGGTAGTAAGAAATCTACTTTGCCTGGTTGATCTCAGTTCCTCCATTTTTTTTTTGCATGCTGAGTAAGTTCATATTTCTGTCAAGAAGCACTAGCTAGAGGCAGAGGCAAGTGCCTAAGGGCAATCAGATGGTAATTTCTGTCTCTAATCCTCTCCTTTAAGTGAACAATGTAAGTTCTTCACATAGATACTCAGGTGTAACAAGAACATGTATATTAGATTAGGCTCTAAGGAGAATGGTTTATAACAAAAACCATTGGGCTGGAAACTACAATTTACAGTTAGACTTTAACCAAATTTAAAAATCACAAATTTTTATTGACAAAAATACCTTTTAGAGAAAGTATTTTACTTCAAAATTATTAGTAATAATCTTAGTGAAGTTTTATTGATTCTTAGTATTGATACAGGATTTCCCCATTTGAGGCTGGACAAGAGACCCCAGTTTCCCAGGGCTGGGCAATTTCAAGGAGGAAATGCCCTGACATCTTGCCCTGAGCTAAAGGGATCAACCCAGATTTCTACTTACTGTGAACTCAGGATCACCCTCCTCTGAGGAACGTCTAACTTCCGCCTTTAATCACCATCCATCTTCAACAGGAAGCAGTTAGAGAGGTTAAGACTCCCTTTCCCCTAATAGCAGTGAGCTGTGAGGACACCACCATACTCTAGCCTGGGAGACAGAGTAAGACTGTCTTAAAACAGAACAAAAGAAAGCAAAAACCACTCTGGAGATTAGAAGAATTTCTGAATTAAGAAAAAGATCTATTCATATTTTTTAATTGCCTTAATCTAATATTGAGAATGTTCTATAACAAGTCTATGGAAAATTGTGTTTCTAAAAAGCATTTACTACTATAGATTATTTAATTAACAATCTATTTTCACTCCTCTATAAGATAGATTCAATATCTCTTTATATGTATGGATAAAACTAATGTATATCATTATAAGACTACTGCTAATCATATTTTTAAATTTTATGGATACATAATAGTTGTCATAATATTGATCTTATTATTGATGTGATTGGAATTAGCTCTCTGCATAATTAAAAGAATAAAATTAGAAAGTTAAGTATGTTTGAAAATGCGAAGAGTCATACCTTTTTATAAATACTTTTGGTAGATTACAAGATTTTGTAGAATTTTATAAGGTTTCTTTTCTAATCGATATTAACAGAAAGTGTAAAATCAATTTTGACTACTCACATATATGGCAACATAAAAATGAAACACCATATCCACTGGCTCTGGAAAGATGGCTCCAAACTATGAGTACATAAATAAATAAATAAAAAAGAAGACAAACAATTGCAAGGTAACTCAAGACACCTTGATTTTTAAATGTATATATTTTTTAAAAGGTATATTACTAATTTTTTTTTTGCAGTTTTTTTTGGGGGGGGGCAGGGCTGGGTTTGAACCCACCACCTCTGGCATATGGGGCCAGCGCCCTACTCCTCTGAGCCACAGGTGCTGCCCAATTTTACCCTAATTTTATAAATTGAACCATAGGAGGTTTAAGGAATTTGCTTGCATGGTGAAATAGGATTTGTGCACAAGGACTTAGACCTAGAGTTTTTCTTCTATGAAGTCTGACAGCTAAGTTGTGAACTCATCCCGGGAAAAGTGCCACTTTCCACGTTGCTGAATATCCCCATGGTCACCTCTGAAGTGCTCCCCGTGGGAAACTATGCACCTATGCCAGTACCTCGTCCATCCTTCAAAGCAATTTTGGAATTCTTTTTCTTCCGTGGCCATCAAAACTGTTGTCATATTATCCTTGATGTCCTGAATGTCATACTTTTAATGTTCCCTTTATCTTTGTATAAAGAAAAAGTGATTGGGAGGCCAGATCCAATGAGTAGGAGGGTTTCCAACACAGTTATTTGTTTACTGGCTAAAAACTCCCTCACAGACTGTGTGAGCTGGTGAATGGCTATGGTACAAGAGCCATGAGTTGTTGGCCAAGATTTTTAGTTAAGATTTTCCTGTTTCTCTATTAAAGATTACTTGCTATACTATGCTTCTCATGGTCAACCAATGATTGTGTTGCACAATCTGATGAATGTTTGTGATGTTTTAGTTAGTTCTACTCATTCCTGACTGTCCAGACCTCATCTGTGATGCTTTCTCGCCCATCAGAAAAAAAAAAACATTTAATCCATTTGTACATTTCTGTTTTATTCATGGTATCATCCCCATGAACTTGGACTAACACATCCCTGATTTCATTTCCACTCTTGTCAAGTTTAACAAGAAATTTATGAATGTTTGTTCATTGTTGTAATTCAGCCTCTAAAATTTTTGTGACAGCACACAAAAACACACAACAATAATGGGAAAACTACTCAGCAAGACATTATCGCACGTTGCCATGAACAGAACTGTGAGACCTTGATATACTGAAGTTATGAAACTTTACCAAGTTGTTTATACAGTGCTGCCAACATAAGCACATGCTAGCAGGTTCCCAAACTTAATTATCACACCTCATATTTGCTGAAAGACTCAGTTTCTATCTTGGCCGAATTAAATTACAATCATTATATTTTTAATATCTTAGGAAACAAGCACACACACATTTTTATTGGCAAGCACTGTTTATATTCTTTAAAAAACGTCATCATGTAGTTTATGTTTATCAATATTTTTATTAGGCCATAATTGACAGCTCTCTACTTAGAAAAGAAAAGTTATATTATCATCAAAGATATAGTTTTATGATGCTTCTTCAAAGCAGGTACCATTTTATTGTAATCACCTAAAAGATTAGGGATATTTTAACAGATGAATTGATGATTTCTATTTTATGTTTCACCTTTAAATTTTTATCTTAATAACTTGATTTGACTTTTACATAAAATAAGCACAAGTTCACCCATCCCAAACACCAGAAAAGTCCAAACTGCCCACTTTTGTTACATAGGTAAAAAGAATCAGTCATTGTTAAACACAACATCATCAATGGTAAATCTGAAGTGCTGTAATAGATGTTTATCACTTCCCTCAATTGACTTAATAAGAATAGTATAAATTGGGACTATGTTATTCTAAAAAAAAGGAGCTTTGCCTTAATAAACACTTTGGTTTAAGCAATTGAAAGAGATACTCAAGATTCATACGGATCCTACCTAAAGTTCTAAAAATGTACTCAAATCAAGCTACAGTTCACTAAGCAATAGTGCAATGAAATATAAACATTGATGTAGTAATATATTAATATTATATCTTAATTCATTGTGAATTTAAAATTTTATTTAAAATACATATATCAGTTTAGTAAGATATTTATTAGTAATTATGTACTTACATAAGTAAGATCATTGTAGTATTTTTTGTGGCTATTTGTAAATTTTGCTTTATAGTGAATGACAATTAAGAAGATAAGTGTCTATAAGTAAATTAGACCAAAATATTTCAATAAATTACAAAATAGTGATCACGCTATTTAGAAGGGCATTAATTAAGGACATATGAGGGATAATAAGATTTACAATGCATTCCCCCTGCACACAGGAAGTTTTCACGTTACTTGCCTGAAACAACATCTTACCTTCTAGTTATTCCACTTTACATGGTAAAATTGTATAAATATTTTAATGCCTCAAGTGTCATGTTTTCATTTTAATTATGAACCTCTCTCTGACATACTTTATTGTCAAGTTTCTTATTTCCATCTCTTGTACCTGTGATCACCACAGCCTGTGCTGATGCCTCTGAATAGTCTCTTGAATATCAGAAGTATCTGTGACTTGCTCCTGACCCATTGTATATGGCAGAAACGATGTGTTGTTCTTATGACATGTAAGCAGGCTGGAGCTACAGTCTGTACTTGTGGATGTGATGAAGTCGACATGGTCAGGAGGCCCCAGGGCAGGAAGAACAATCCACAGGCCTCAGTGAGACAGCTGCAATGATGTAGATTCTCCAAACTACTGAAATGAGTGAAGAAGTAGATTCGTTCTTAGGTGACCCTCTGGGTGAGAATGCAGCCTGTCTAACACACCTTGATTGCAGGGCTCACCCTGATGAGGGAGGCGGGCATCCTAACTACTAACTACTGCAATACAATAAATGTGCATTGGTTAAGCCACTAAGTTTGGGCTAACTTGTTACACAGCAATAGGACACTAACAACACTACCCGTATAACTATCTTTTGCCATTTAATTATTCGTCTGATTATCTGTCTTTGTTACTAGCTGTGAGCTGCCTTTACGTTTGTTTTGTACACCACTCTTTATTTAGAAGAGGAATAAAACACGCTTGGCACATTTATTTATTTGTAATTTGCCTTATTACAAGCGCGCACTGCCCCCCACCCCCAAGAGACAAACGAGTTAACTATCTCTTTAAATATTTCTTGTAATATATTGGGTATTCAAATATGTGAACTGCTTGAAAGAATAAATAAGTGAATGCATTATTTATTAGACTCATTTTAATGATGAGAAAATTGGAGCCAGAGAAAGTTATATGACTTATAAACGGCAAAGTCTGGGTATGAACTAGATTATTTGACTATAAACTTGCATTTCTCTTGCTACAAAGTAGAATATACATATATACAGCCTTTCGTATTTCTCTTATAGGATTATTGTGCCATAGGTTAAATGAATTAAAATAGACAATATTTTTAAAGGGGTCCTTGATATAAAGTAAGATCTCAGTAAGTCTTCAATATTCTTCATTATGGTAGAGTTCCCAGAAGCTCAAAAGTCAAACTGGTACTCAATTATAGTAATAATGTCATCCTATATCAAGAGTGATTTTATTATTAGTGTTTCCTTTCCTTTATATTGGGTTTCACTTTCAGGTATGTATTTCAATAGCCTGTATATTTCCTAACTTCAGCAATGTTTTAAAATTCTTCTTTTGGGTGGCACCTATAGCTCAAGCCGCTAAGGCGCCAGCCATATACACCAGAGTTGGTGGGTTTGAATCCAGCCCTGGCCTGCCAAACAACAATGACAACTACAACCAAAAAATAGCTGGGCCTAGTGGTGGGTGCCTATAGCCCCAGCTACTTGGGAAGCTGAGGCAAGAGAATCGCTTACACCCAGGAGTTTGAGGTTGCTGTGAGCTGTGATGCCACAGAACTCTACCCAGGGCGAAAGCTTGAGGCTCTGTCTCAAAAAAAACAAAATAAAATAAAATAAAATTCTTCTTTTGGGTATATACAGGATTTAGCATATATATATAAGTAATTATAGAACTTTATTCAACAGTGCATTTCTTTTGAAAATATGACTTTTTTTTTGTCTATGAGACATTTAGAAAATCAAAATCCTTCTAACTGATTCAAGTCCATTTAATGGTCCATTAAATTCTAACTTCTATGTGACAAAGAATAGCAACACTGGTTTCCTGCTTTCCCAAATGTTTTCATTCCGCAGAAACTGGACCTGTTTTTTCCTGCTGGACTTTTCATTTTAAAACTCCTAATGCTTCTGACAGATTTGACTCATTTAGAGCGGAATGTCTATAAAGGTAGGTGCAGATGGGGAGTTAGAAACGCACATTGTTAGTTGTTTAAACCAGAAAGCACCTGGGCCTCAGTAATTTTATACAATATAAAATATTATAAAACAAAAAACGTTAGAATATAGTGAATTTTAATACAGTGAAATTTTAAGAAGCACGTGTAATCACCGTGTTCCTGCATCTGTCTATAAATTCACCTAGCTATTACTTTCTAAGGTACTATTTCCAGATGGAATAGCTACTAAACCTCTTTGCCTATTCCAACTCTCCAATTCTGGAAAATACCAAGAAATCAATTATTCTTTTTTATTTTATTTTAATTTTTGGGGATTCACTGAGGTACAGAGAACCAGGTTACACTGATTGCATTTTTTAGGTAAAGTCCTTCTTACAAATATTCTTTTTTAAATAAGGAAATTTAGGAGATACAAATGCACTTTTTTTGTTGTTGTTGTTAACACAGACGACTTACATAGTAGAGAAATCTAGGCTTTGATTTACCTCATTTTCTGAATAGTGTACTTGGTACCCAGCAGGTAAATTTTCATCCCCTCTGTGTCTCCGCTGTCCACTAAATTACTGTGCATTACGCTGCTTACCCGGCATACCCATTGCTTGGCACTCATTTATAAGTGAGAACACATGTAACATACCAACTATTCTTATTTCTGTGTCATGTTAAGAGTTATAGTAATTAGAAAATACTAAATAGTAGATATTCAAACATTATGCATTTCTTCACAGAGGAAGAGAGAAATCCTGGCCCATCTTGCCTCCTACCAATGACCACTGACATGTACTTGTTTCCCTAAAGTGAAATGTCTGGGGGTATGTTGATTTTCACCAAGCCATGTGGTTCACCAACTATCTTAGGTAGTAATTGCTGCATGATAAATTTCCCCAAAACCTAAAGCATGAAGCAGTTATTATGGTTGTGAAGCAGCCGGGCACATCTGCAGGATTCAGCAGCAGCTGTTTTGGGGCTAGATGACTCTCCTGCATCTGCGTTTAGCTGGGGGTTGAGGACAGACCGGCTTGTCTAGGGGAGTCACACCCAAGTGGCTCTCAGCGACCCGGCTGTCAGGTGGAGCCGGCTGGCCTGGACGTTCGGACACAGCCACCATGAGATCTAAGAGAACAGGAGAAGAGTGCTAGTCTTCTGAAGCCAAGGCCTGGAGCTGGTACTTCATTATCTTTTTCTGGCTTTTTTTTGAACAAAGCAGATTAAAAAGCTAGACCATACTGAAGAGGTGAGGAAACAAGTTCTGACACTGGGTGGAAGTAACTTTGCAGTGGATATGGACGAAGATTGGAGGTAATTTTCACAAACAGCATACCACAGTGGCTTGTGTAGAATTTCAGTAAATGTTACAGCTTTAGTTTAAAAAAAAAAAAAGACCCCCAAACAACTTTTAAGCTAACCACATTTTAATGGTGAAAGCTCAATCCTGTACCAAAATGAACTTAACAACCTGCTCGTGTACACAGACTGAATGGTGGAGGAGAACAGGAGAAAAGGAATCTCCAATCTATTCCAGATGACCGCAGTCCCCCCCCGCCCCCCGCCAGGGACTCTCGTGCTCATATTCCATCTACCCCATTTCCCACTCATCTGAAGAGACCGAGGCCACGCCTCATTGATGGTTCCACAGGCTGCAAGAGTATGAACTTTGGATTCAGAGAGATCTGGACGTAAAACCCGGCCACTGTCCAGCTGGGAGACCCTAAACAGATAGTTTATCCTCTCCGAGTCTGTTTCTTTATTCTGAAAATCGATTTAATGGTCCACATCTCACAGGTCTGTTGTGAGGACTTGGTGAAGCAGAGCTCTATTGTACAGCGGATGGTTAATACTTACTGAGTCACCCTCCTATGGCGGCCTTCTCAGAATGCATTTTTATCCTTAAAATCTCATAAGCAAAGCGCTTCCCAATTTTTTCACCATGGAATCAGCTCGCCATTTGTAAGTGGAAAAATATTTAGTGGGCAGAATGACATAAAAAGGGAAACTCAGTCAATCTGTCAGCCCAAGACTTAGGATTTTTCTTGAGAATATTTACATAGCTGTTTTCGAATATACCAAAAGTACGTATTCCTGAATTGAATAATTAGAATAAAGAGGCAAGTTCTACTTTAGGTGGTATGCATTCTCTGAGATATAAAAAACATTAGGGGCTCATCCCATAATCAATGTACATCAGATTGACATTATTAATCTTTGATATATTGGGGGCTACCAAACAAGAGGATATTGAAGTCATTAATAAAATGAAAAGAAAAGGCATAAAGGTGGCATTGATTCATAGGACACCAGAATATATTACTCGGTGCAACGTAATTATTTAAATGGTCTCCACTTAGACTGATGAGGTTAGAACCTCCTCAGTACCACAGGTAGGTCTCCTTAGCCAGGGTTTCTGAAAGCCAGAAAGAGGGTAGAGAATTTATATTCCTGTCAACACAAATACCTTAGGTAAATCATTCAATCTCTCTGTGAGAGATAAAGTCTGATTTCATCGCATATGGGGGCAAGAAGAAGCAGGTTGCTGTCAAGTCCCAGAGAAGTGCTGGGGAGTTCCTTCTCAAATATATCTTCTCTTATTTAAATAAACAACTCCACATCCTGATTCCTCTGCAGAGCCCCCAGAGGGAAGGTGACTGGTAAACATCACAGGCAGACAAGTCAAGTGATCTGTCTGGCTGTGCACTAGGCTGTAACTTGACTCCCTGGAGCTCCTGGAAATGGCCATAAGTCCGGGCTTGTTCACTTGCCATTACAAACTCCTCTCTGTAACAGGCTCTGCAATCCAGCCAGGTCGCTCTAGGCTTTCCCTTTCAAGATCACCTTCAGTCTGTGCGAGGTGTTCAGTTAAGGGGAATGTCACTGCTCTCCCCGCCTCCCATTGCCTGGCTGAGTCCTCTCTGCTCTCCTGCTCTCCTCGCCTCCATCCCATGGCTGAGTCCTCTCTGCTCTCCTGCCCTCCCTGCCTCCATCCCATGGCTGAGTCCTCTCTGCTCTCCTGCCCTCCCTGCCTCCATCCCATGGCTGAGTCCTCTCTGCTCTCCTGCTCTCCCTGCCTCCCATCCCATGGCTGAGTCCTCTCTGCTCTCCTGCCCTCCCTGCCTCCATCCCATGGCTGAGTCCTCTCTGCTCTCCTGCCCTCCCTGCCTCCAACCCATGGCTGAGTCC
>CAUYTI010097364.1:0-21281 GCA_963575145.1 Galago senegalensis
CCACCCTGCCCCCACCCCTCAGCTCTCTCTCTCACTTGAGTTTTACCTCTGAGAGTTCTAAGGATTTAGAAGTAGCCAAGCCAAGCTGGTCACATGTAAGGCTCCTTTTCACCCTGTTTCTCTTGTCCTGTTTTGCTTTGTGGCTAAAGACCAGTGGTGAGCACTCATGTGTGGGTGGCAGACTCTTGCTCTGGGATCCTCCATGAAAAGCAAAATTTCTCCATCTGTCCTTTCGGAGGGTCCCTGCTGCTACTAATGTTGTGTCTTCTTCTCTCTGCCTTGTCTGAGCCTCCTGGGTGCTCCACTTGGGCTCTACGATTACTATATCCATTCCCCTGACTGCTGACTGCTCTGTGACCATGGTGTGGTCCTTCAGCTGAGGGAGCACAAAAGCGGCCATCAGTGAATCAGAGGAGCACCAACAGGGCAGGAACAGTGCTTATGGATGCCTGTTTGGCCTGCAGGTGGAGAGGGACTGCCACCCTGGCCTGTGTGTGGCACCACAGTCTGAGGGATTATCCATGGAGGTGTGAGGACCTGATCATTGGCACCTGTGCAGGCATCCCCCACGCGAGGCTCAGGCCAGGAGATGATGCTCTTCTGAGACCCCACCTCACCAACCACATTGGTCTTTCACTGGTCTCCAGCCCACAGATGACTGGGGCAAGGGGAGTTAAAGCATCATCTTGATACAGACAGTTTATCATCTGTGTTCAACTTTGGACCCACTGAAGAGACATTGTACTTTGTAAATGGTGTGGCTCATAGATGAAATGACCTGATCTTTATCTTCATAGCAAAGATCACTGCAGATGCTATCACGGGAACCCAAACAAGAAAGAGAGGCATGAGGGTGGAGAAGATGGGGACACACCAGCTGGAGGGAATGGGGTAGGCTGTGGGGAGGTGTGGGGCAGGAGGGCAAGCCCAAGCAGAGGGAACACTACAGCCTGACATGCAGGAATTAAGAAAGCTCTAGCCAAGAAAAGCACTTGTGAGAGGTCTTGATGAAGTTCCCAGACACTCTACTCGGGTAGAGACTCACAAAATCTGATAAAAATCTTAAGGTGGAAATGATAACCCATATAAGGAGTTTGGATTTTATGCTGCAAGAAATGGGAGGTCATGAGCCGATGTGTGATGGGATCACAGCTGTGCTTCTGGAAGGTTCACCTGGCAGAGATGGAGGGACACGCAGAATTACAGCCAGAAGACACTTCACAAGGTCCCCGTGGTTGCCTAAGAAAGAGGCAGGGAAGGCTGAATGAGGAAGGGAACAACGGGGAGGACGAGAAGGGAGCAGACACAAAAGGTTTCAGCAGAAGCAGGCACGATAGCAGTTGAAGGTCTGTAAATGTGAGCCTTCCCGGCCAGGCGTGAGTGCTCAGACATCACCGGCCAAGCTCCACTGAGTATGATTCGGAGGCCCTGAGAGTTTAGGTCAACACGAAAACATCTGACTCCCACTAACACCAAGCCAGCTATTTATGTCTTAGAATAAAATCGGACACCAAGAAGGGAAATTAACCTTTCCCTCACAGAAGCCATAAACAGCATCCGAATGTGAAGAGAACGAAACCACTGGCCATGAGTTCAGCAGAAACGTGATATCGTTGGCCAGTGAGACAAGACCCAACCGGGAAACAGTCTCCAGTATTAAAATTCTAGCACATGCAGCTTTTGGAAAATAAAAAATAGACACAGCGGGATAGAAAGACTCTACCTAAATGGATGAAGCAGGGAGAGATATGATCTACTGAGCCTCAGACAAGAAGGCAGCTGGGCGAGAGGTGATGGAAACGGAAACAGCCACCAGAAAGAGGTTATTGGCCACTAAAGAGTGATGACTGGAAAGAGATTCAAAATTGCTCCCTAGGATAGAAGTAGGAAAGCAAGAATATGGTCGGCTGGGGAGTATCATTTTCTCCGAGTGAGGCTGAGAGAGGCCGGGCCCCTCCTGGAAGCCCCCACCTTGCTGCTTCCTACGGCCCCGGCCTCTGTCCCACCCTGCCAAGGAAGCTCTGTGCTACTGCGGGCAAGTGACGTCAACTCCCTGTGCACTTCAGACTCTTTCTAATGAAGACAATCATTTCCATTTTATGGAACTGGAAATGAAGTCTGATAAGAAATATGGGTGCCCAATGGGCCCGCTGTATTTGACTCTGTTGGTTAATTCATCTAAAACAATGTGAATGAGGGTGATCCCCATTTCAAATCTGCCGGCCTTTTGTATTTCTGATATTACAACCATCAGATCACCCTTGGAACCAGTCTCCTCATCCACAAGGACCACTTGCGGGGTCTACCTGGTCACACCCCACTAGAGCCTGAACCCCAGGCTCTCAGGGAGCTGCAGGGGATGGCATAACTGTGGCTGCCACAAGCCACTCCCCTCTCAGCAGGGCACAGGTTTCTTGGGGGCAAAGACCCCATCTTTGCTTTCTTCACACCTCAAGTAATATCTAAAACAATGCCAGACACAGAATAGACCCTGAGTGAGTGTCCAGTGAATGAATGCTTCAGTGTCCACCTGGTTCGTCACAGTAAACTCCGCTGGGTTAGGGAACCCGTCCTTAGGGGCCAGCGTAATGCCTGACCGGGAGTGGACGCTCAGAGTGTTCCTTACATGAATGAGCAGAACTTGATAAAATTAATCAAGATTGAATGTGTTAATACCAGAAAGGATTGCCTTATCAATTTAGGACAGTTAGAAAAGGCACAGCGCTATCCAGCCCACATTTGAACTTACAGATTTCCAAGACTACAGTATAGGCCGCACATTCACATTCAGCCTCTGTCCCCCAGCCACCTTCATGCCTGAGCTTTATTTTATCACTATCGGAACTGAAGAGACAGGGAAGTCCCAGAATACAAAATAGTCGGTGAAAAGAATAGCTGTTTTTTCTTTGCAGTGGGTTGCCTGCTGAGTACCGTCATCCAAAATGTGCAACCCTCTTGTGAAATCTATAAAATCACTTTTCCTGTGTCATAAAGAAACTGAGGCTCAGAAGAGCTAAGTCATTTTCCTGGAGTCACACAGCCCAGCCACAGAGCTATGTGCAGTAAGGCCTCTGCACCTGGAGCTGGAAACTGCAGGCTGTAGACTTCGAGTGTCAGAGACAGAACCCCAGGGCCCTTGTTCCTTGTCTCCATCACTGTCATCTGATGCTCTCATTCTCTGGCCCACCCAACATGCAGTGGTTCCAGAAATTCTGGAGGTGAGGAGACCTAGGAGCACTTGAAACCCAGTAGACTGTGGAGGGCTGGCTTTGAGCCAGCGAGGAGCTGCTCAGGTGGGATCCTGTTTCTACCATCCATCGTGCACAGAAGCCAATGCTCAGACCACCAACCCTCACCAGTCATTTCCTCCATGACTTGCTAAATTTCCTCTGCATCTTCCCAGAACCTCACGCTCTCTGGAAGCCCCCAGCCCACACTGATAGCACCAGGATTCTCAACCCAAAGCCAAGTCCTAGTTCTCAGAGCTCTGTGAACAGACTGGTGTGTGTCCAGAGGAACCGAGCTGCTGAGGGCACTGCAAAGGCATTAGCCAAATGTAGACTGGTATCCAGTAGCTCCCACAGGATCATAGGGGGTGCCTCTGTGACTACAGCCCAGCGTTCACTCGTGAGAAGAGAAGCCTTCATTCAAATCAAATCTTAAGCAGGACTCCAGTAAAGAGGGAATGCAAGTGAAACTGTGCGTGTTGACACAGGAGTAGGGGCACAGATCTCGTCCACCTTGGCACCCCTCACACCCACATCAGGAGTAGGGGCACAGATCTCGTCTACCTTGACACCCCTCACACCCCACATCACTCCTTAAAGCATCTCCCAGAATCCTGCCAGTAACTCAGAGTGCAGCTGAAACCCTCCCTATCTGGTCCTCTCCAACCCACTCACTTCAGGGATAGGAACCAAAGGACAGAGAAGTTAGAAAAATGAACAAGTGCTATGATCTGAATTTTGTGTTCCCCTAAATTAATATGTCGAAAACCTCACCTCCAAGGTGATGATACTGGGGAGGGGGCTGTGGGAGGTGAGTAGGCCATGAGGGCTGAGCCCTGAACGACAGGATTAGAGCCTTATAAATGAGGGCCCTGGAGCTCCCTGGCCCACGTGAGACGGTGCCATCTCTGTGCCAGAAAGCAGCCCCCGCCCAGGCTCCCAGCCTGCCGGCACCTTGTCCTTGGACTCCTTGGACCCCAGACTGTGAGAGATCAATGTTGGCTGATTATGGGCCACTCAACTGGTGATGTCTGGTTACAGCAGCTCCACAGATGAGCCACCTGGGTCCCACAGTGAGGACACAGTAGGGCCAGAACCCAGGGAAAACTTCTCTCATTGCAGATGCCTTTGTCCAGGTTTCAACCACAATGCATAGCAGCCGTCTAAATGCATCTTGTTCTAGAAAGCTCTACACACACGGCCAGAGAGAAGGTCAGCACTCAGTATTGGCACCACGGGGGACAAAGAGAAATATAGTTGCCTTTCAGTACAGTGTCAGAGAGTAATGTCAATCATTCTCTTTCAACATAAGAAAGGGGGGCAATGTGTGAGATTTCCCTTTGCCTGGAAAGCTCCCACTCCCACCCCTCAGACGGTCTCAATGCGGCCCCTCCATGAAGCCACCTCAGGGGCACATCCACACGGCCAGAGGCCTGTGTTTCTCCCCATCTGCAGAATGGGGGTTCTGTGCATTGACATTGCACCTTAGAGAACAAGTTCTCCACAATAATTGGATGGATTTCCTCAACAACACTCAGAGTTTCACAAATGTGCTGCCCATTCTCAGCTATGTTTTCTTTTATTGTCATAGAATTCTAGAACCTTATCCATCTTGACTTGGAGTCCTAGCTCTGCCACCTTCTACCTGTGTGGCCTTAGCCAGGTCACTTAACCTCTCTGAACCCGTTTTCTCATTCACCACAAGATAGTAACGCGTGGTCATTGGGAAGACCAGAGAAAATACACAGACACTGCCTGGTTGATGGGAGGTGCTCAGCAAACAGCAGGGAGTATTTGCTTCTACTAGATGGTGCGGTCTTACTGGTGATCATCTTACCAGCAGCTAGTACAGTACTCAGTGAAGACCTGTGCTGGTCGTGATTGCCTAAGAGTGACGGGATAAATAAGCAAGAGAACCGATGGACAGATGTTCACATGGTAAGAGACGTTCTCATTCATCAAACGTGACCCCCCAATTCAGGGGGGTGCTGTTTATAGGACTCGTCTGCAGAACTGTCTTGGGGTTCAGTGCCGCTCCTGGACCCACTGCTGCCCAGCGAGTGTACAATTAGAAACACCTGGTATCATAGTGCCCTACCCCATCTTCCACCAGCTGCTCACCCTCCCTTATTCTGACTCCCACTCTCTGGGCACATAGTAGGTGCTCACTCTTTTATCCTTCAGCAAAGATTGCTCATAGGACTTGTTTACTTGATTAAGAAAACTCTGACGGCCCAGGCGCGGTGGGTGATACCTGTAATCCCAGTACTCTGGGAGGCCAAGGTGAGTGGATTGTTTGAGCATAGTTCAAGACCAGCCTGAGCAAGAGCAAGATCTTGTGTCAAAAAAATAAAAAAAAAAACAGCTGGGCATTGTGGTGGACGTCTAAAGTCCCAGCTATTGGGGAGGCTGAGGCAGAGGGATTACTTGAGCCCAGCAGTTTGAGGTTGCTGTGAGTTGTGACTCCACGCCACTCTACCCAGGGTGACAGAGTGAGATATTGTTTCAAAAAAAACTTTTTTTAAATTTAAAATAAAATACCTTAAAAAGAAACAGGAAACTTTGGATTCAGACTGAATCTATAAAGCTATCCCTGTTCTCACATTGTAGCCAGAGGCAAACAGCACCCAGCAAAGTGAATGATTAATTATTTAATGACCAAGGGAACAGGCCCAGGGAAGGAGCAGGACAGAGCACCCAGGGCAGAGTGACCAGGGCGGGCTCCTTGGCACTCAGCAAGGTGGCCCAGAGAGGATTCCGCTAAAGAAGTGCTGGGCGGGATGGGGCAAAGGTACTTTTTAATACACTGAGAAAGTCACCTCTTAATCCTTCCTGAAAAACCTCATTCGTGTTAAGGCTCTTTGTCACCGATCAACGATTATTCACAGCTTCATGGAATATAAACAAACCAAGGCTCAAGCTCTGAGCCAGTTATTTACACCTTTGGCAAGAATCCGCTCTCCCCTGAGTTCGTCTTCCCCACCTGTAACGTGAGGAGAGCAAAAGCAGCTCCTGTTGAGGATTGCCATGGAAATTCACTCACCGCATGGGTGCGTCTGAGATGCTGAGCACAGCGCCTTCACAGGGACAGCGCTGAAAATGGTACCCGTTGTTACGACCTTGGTGAATGTCCAGCTGCTTCACGTTCAGGCAGGGAGTGAAGTCTCCAACAGTCAAGATGTGACATGATCACTCAGCTCACTGACGGCAGAGCTGGTGTTGACCACAGGGCTCCCTAAACCAACGCTCTGGACAGAAAATGAGCTTGTACATACCTTTTAAAATCTCACAATCAGAAATAAAAAGTATACAGAAACTATCATTTTTCTTGGGGTCCAGCTGTGGTCATTTGAAATTTTCAGAGGGTGAGGTCATGGTTGAGAAGAAAAATGCTTCTCTTTTTAAATAATTAACTTATAGGTCTTTACTGGGCAAAGCTATGGGCCCAGAGTCATTCTGGAGGTTGAATGAGATACAAGGAAACAAGAGAGCTCTCTCTTCTCGGGCATTTTGTGATCTAGTTGAATTTGCTCCCACAATAGTCCGGCAGCACAGATTGTTTAAGGATGGAAGAATTAAGATTTCAAGAAAATGTTTCCAGACTTTCTGTAGAAGCCATGTCTCAAATATTTCTGGTCACTCCTTTACAGGAAAGAACCTCTACTTTTAATCAGCTACTCACCTTAAAACAAATCCACTTACTGAACCCAACAGAGTAATTCCCACTTTGATGGGAGAAGCACGGGTGGCATTTAACCTGCAGTGTTCCAAAACATTGACCACCCTAGGAAAGTAAGTTCTCTCAACTGAATAATAAGCCAGTAATAGAAACTAATTGTAGGTAGGTCAAGAAACAGGCATTCTGAACCAAATAAACACGCTCATGTTAGCCAGACTTCCTGAAACTATCACACACTAAAAACTATTCATTAACTTTCAATAAACAGTTCTTGAGCACCTCTTAATAAGAGCCAACCTTAATGAGGGCTCACCATTACCAGGCCCTTCTATAAACCTCACAACTCCCCTATGAGGCCGGAACTATTATCCCCATTTGACAGATGAGAAGATCAAGTCACAGAGAGAGCAAGTCATTTCCGCAAGAGCAAACAGCTAGAAGGTGGTAGCATCAGGCTTCGGCCAGGTCTGGTGGTGCTGGCGCCTCTGCTCCTAACAGCTATCCTGTGTTGCTTCTGAGAAGCCAGTATTCACTGGATGTCGCTGAGACGCAAACCTGGTAATCAGTGGGCTCTGACCTTGAGGCATTCACCATGAAGGAACCAGGCACATCAAGGACACCAAGACGGGGAGCAGGTGAACAAATATCGAGCACCCCCACAGGCAAGGCAGGGCCCAGGTGCCACCCTCATGACAGCCCTGATAACCTCACAGTACACGGAGGGGTCGCTGCTCAGATGAGAAAGGCAGGGAGTTGGAGACAAAGGATGCTGCACCAGGTTGAGCAGTCTGTGATACCTGGATCCCAGCCTCGCCGTCAACCCTGTCCCTCTTGGAATCAGACCCACCTCCTGTCTCACCTGATGCCTGCTGTGTTACTGGGCAGCCAAGGACACCTCTCAAGTGCTCTTGGATGCATGGGGGCAGTGGTTCGCTCCACCTGGGAGCCCCAGGTATACAGAGGGTGCAAAAAATGTATTAAATTTGCCTCAAGTCATGCGTGACGTCTGCAGTTACAAGAGGTGCTCTGTGTGACTTGGATTCATCTTTTGCTATCAGTATATGTTGAGTATTACGATTTTAATACAGTTTCTTTACCTTTCTTAAAATGTATATACATTTCTGGCACCTCTGTGTGTATACCTAACATATATTATTATATGTTACATACAACATAAATATATATATACAACATACGGCATGTTCACAAAAGCACAGAAATGAGAAAATGTTTGCACACTCAGGCGCAAACTCTGGCTCAGGGTTACAGCGTGGTGGGGAGGGACAGAGTGAGGCTGATGACCACGGTATCTGCATTCACTGACAGTGCCCCTTTTACCAGCTCCTGGATTTGCACACGTATTTCATGCTAAGAGGTAAACATACAAATGTTGAAAACATTCTTGTTTATCAGTGTACTTAAAATCACAGCTCCATTCCTAGGAACCCTCCACCTGTGCTGTCTCTAACGGCCGCGTAGCATTCATACGCACCAGACTTTCTCTCACACCTTCTTATTCCACGTGGAGTTTACAGCTTTGTTTTTACAATTATAAAGACCAGAACCATGAGAAAACTGTAGTTTTCCCCCCCCCCTTATTTTTGATTATTTCCTTGTAATAAATTCCCAGAAGCAGGATTATTACGTCAAAGCTTATGACTGTTTTGTGACTTATACACATTACCAAGACCCACATAGGCTGCCGCCAGCCGTGTGCACCAGCTCCAAGTCACACAACCGAAGAGCAGAGGCAGTGAGGAAGCCCAACCCCGCTGTCTAACCTGCGTGCTGTGAGTCTCGTCTTCTCTCTCAGACACCTGTCTCTTGGATTCCAGTTGCATCTTGATTTGTTTGTCCACGTCCCTCACAGCACAGTCACAAGCCCTGTGCTGGATGTGCTGTCTACGCTGGTGCTAACTTCACTCAGCCAGCTGCACTCACCATGGCAGCAAATGCCTGATGGCCACCAGGGATGTGTCACTGTGCTGGCATTGGGAACATCACAAGAAAAACACAGTCTCAAGAAACTCAGAGACTAGGAACAGCGTCCAGCGGACGGCCCTGGAGGATAGACTATGAGTTACAGTACAAGGCTCTTGCATTCAGGATTAACAAACTGTGGCACATGTTCTCCATGGAAAGGAAAAGATGAGACTTTACATTTTTTATGTCTACCTGGATGGAGTTGAAACGCATTCTTCTCAGTAAAGTATCACAAGAATGGGGAAAAAAATCCAATGTACTCATTAATAATATAAATCAATAGATAAACAATTACACAACCACGGGAATGATAAAAACACAAATATAGTGTAGTGAGGGGAGGGGAGAGGAAGGAAAGGAGACAGGGAAGAGGGACAGGGTTCACCACCACCCTCCAGGGGAAGGGCTCAACTTCAATTTGAACTTTACCTTGGAAGTGAGAACAGTGTAACCTAAAAATGTGTACCCTCATATTAATTTGAAATTGAAAAAAAAGATTCTTCCTTTCAAGATGGAGAGAATGGGCCACACTTTGATGAGGGGGTGGTGGTGGCAGCTGAGGACTGGTCCAGGGCTTTAGAGGAGACAGAGAAGGGGGAGATCTGGGGCGTCTTCACCAAAGGAATGAGATTGGAGTTGAGCCTGAAAGACAGGGGCTTTTGGTGGAAGCAGAGAGGTGGTCTCTCAGCCAAGGCTTGTGAATCAAAGTCCACAGCTGACATCACAGCTACAAAGGCAACCTCAGGGAACAGAGGGGTGGCCGGTACATCTGGGAAACGTTTTCTGCATGAAGACCCATGAGACATTTGTTTGTTCACCGAGCAGTCTGGTCTCTATCATGGGGGTCCATGAGAACAAGACCATGCAGAGGAAACCGAACATCTCTTTTCCAGAAGTTTCTCCTTGTGAAGGGCTGCAGCTAAGTTGACCTGATCTTTAACCAGCCAGTGAGGGGCCTATTCAATTCTGACCCCTAATGTTCTCAATGCAACAAATACTTTTCCCCCAAGGCTTGGCTGCTTGGATTCAGGACCCAAAAGGGATTCTTCCTGCATCCGGGAAGGTTCTTGACAAAGATACGAGGGTGAATGGCCACATCTTCCAAGTCCTTTGGGAAGGGGCTGAGTCAGGAGCTATATCCATGAATTCCCAGGTTAACAAGCCAGGCACCTGTGGTCTTAAGCCAGCAGAGGCCTCTGTTCACTTGGAATAATCAAATCAGTTCATTTAAACAATCTTGATTTGCATTTTTCAGGAATTCAAGTCACCCAGTGACTGCTTGGGTATTCTTCAAATCCACCCTGAGAGTTGGTGGTGAGCAGCAGGAAAGAGCCTGTCCTCCCTGCCCTGCTCCGTTAATGCTGATCTGAGGAGTACTGGAGTCCAGGAGACACTGTAGTGTCCACAGTGATCTGAGGAGTCCCAGACCCAGGAGATGCCGCAGTGTCCACAGTGATCTGAGGAGTCCCCGAGCCCAGGAGACGCCACAATGTCCACAGTGATCTGAGGAGTCCCCGAACCCAGGAGACACCGCAGTGTCCACAGACACAGGCAGCAATGGACCTCCAGCAGTGACAATGGTGAACACTCTGAAATCAAGGAGAATACTGTTCCCAAACTACCAAAATAAGGTTCCAGCAAGGCTAACACAGACTCTCAAGATCACCAGTGCCCCTAGAAATCAAAGCCTGGTCTCATGGACTCAGAGGATCCAGAACTGGCACACCCGTCAGCCATCAGCCACTCACCAGACCTTAGGGCCGAGTGTTGAACAGTCAGGAGAACTTGAGGTGCCTTGTTAGCTTCCAGGGCCCAACCCCAGGCCAGGACACAGTGATGGTTCTGGTGGTGGAGCCCCGAAGTCCTCACCCCCCTGCACCAGCCACGCTGACCTCCAACCTTGCAGCCTTTGCGATAGCTGTTCCCCCACCTGGAATGCTCCCTCCTTCCCTTCATTCAGTTCTGAGTTCCAGCATCAGCTCCTCAGAGACGCCTTCTCCAGCCACATCGTGTGAAGCCACAGCACCTCCCTTCCTCTGCTGCCCTGAACACACTCCACTTGCTTTGTGGCGTTTACGACTACCTGAAATACTAGCTTCGGTTTCGCTCCTGGACAGCAGGGACATGTCCTTTGTAGTCGCTGCTACACACCAAGCACCTAACACAGAGCCTGGCACACAGTCAGCTCCTCATGTCATTCATAGAGTAAGTTGAGAAATTCTTCATAAGGGCCCAAGGAGTCTATGCAGCCAATCCTTGAACCACACTTTGGGAGCCCTGGCCTTGGATCCTCAGATGCATCTTACTCCATGGGGTCTTGGTCCCGCCTCCTGGAGGCCCCTTTCTTGCTCCACTGCCCCTTATTTCGCTGCTCCATCCTGCCCAGAGCACTGGGAGAGTCTGGCAATATTCACATCTCAGGAGAGACTGGACATCACGGAGTTTGGTGGCACAAACACCTCACAAGGGGCAGAAGTGGGACAGAGAACCAAGGACACTCACTCCTGCTACTCTGCTCCTCCCAAAACACTGTTCTTTCTCCCTCAGCTGCAGACTGAGTCAGATTTAAAAGGCAAGGTGTACGCAGAGCTCACGGGGAAGGGGAACTTTTTTTTCTTTTACATTCTGGTTATTTTGTATTATGATTTTAAAAAATCACATAAATTTGCCCTCGGCAGGTTTTTGATACACAGTGCAGCATCAACTACATACACGTCTCTAAACTCATGCATCTCGGGTGACCAAAACTCGGTATCCATTGAACAGACATTCCCGTTTCCTCCCCCCACTGAACTCAGCCCCCGGCCCCTGAACATCCTTCTTTCTGTCTCTGTGAACTTGACTGCCCAGGACCCCACGTAATGCTTACATTGCACTGATTAACACATCCATCACAATTATATTCTTTTCTTAATAGTTCTGAAATGTACCATTGCATCATGCACATTAGATACGGTCCCCCCTAAAAACCATCCCTCCTTCTGCCTCCCCCCTTCCCTTCCCCTTCCCTTCCCCTCTGTCTCCTCTTCCCCTCTCCTTTCTGGACTATGAATGTGTAGGTGATTATATATCGATTTCATAGTAGTATTGAGTACATTGGATACTTTTTTTCCCATTCTTGAGATACTTCACTAAGAATATGTTCCAGCTCCATCCAGGTAGACATAAAAGATGTGACATCTCCATCTTTTTTACGGCTGCATAGTATTCCATGGTGTACATATACCACAATTTGTTAAGCCATTCATGGTTTGATGGGCACGTGTGCTGTTTGGGTATTCAGACAATTGGCAATTATGAACTGGGCTGCAACAAACATTTTGGTGCAAATGTCTTTGTTGTAAAATTATTTTTAATCATCTGGGTATATACCTAGTAGAGGAATTGCAGGATTGAATAGTAGGTCAACTTTCAGTTCCTTGAGAATTCTCTAAACTTCTTTCTAAAAAGGTCATATTAGCGTGCATTGAAAGGAACATTTTTAAAGCAGACCAGCAAAAAGAAGGCGGGAGTCCACTTGAACCAGGAAGAAAGGCAAGGCTATCCCTCATCCCAGAGTTTCAGGTGGCCCCAGTCATTGCAGCTC
The DNA here is from genome assembly GCA_963575145.1 of Galago senegalensis. Classification (NCBI taxonomy): domain Eukaryota; kingdom Metazoa; phylum Chordata; class Mammalia; order Primates; family Galagidae; genus Galago; species Galago senegalensis. Next base: position 12,476 of record CAUYTI010097364.1, read on the forward strand.
CTGGAGAGTCCATCCAAGACCTTGCCAATCCCAGGGCGTCACAGACAAACCACAGCAACTCCAGCCAGCCCGACCAACCCCATCCGACCCTGCCATGGGCCTGAACATGTGTGGCAGCCCTGACAGAAAGAATGCCAGGGGGACAGAGGAAGGAAAAAGAAAGGAGGGAGGCCATTTAGAAAATTAGCCAAGAGCATGATGGACACAAGAAAACATAATAGGCACGAAAAGCTGGCGGGAAAGGGGGGGCAAAGAAAAGAAAATTGGCCAAAAAATAAGTGTGATCCCAAAACACAACAAAACTTTTTTTTTCAAGTTTATTTTACCTGGACTTAATTACAGGAAAACCCCATAGAGGTGAAGCAAATGTTGAACGCCCCACTGAGTGCCAACATCATGCCATCTGTCTGTCCTTGCAGGTGTATTATTTCTAGTGCTGGGATGAAAAGAAAACTTGCTTTCCACATCTTTTATAGTACTTAAAAATACATATTTCCAAAGCTTTATTGCCAAAGGTCCAGCTTCCTTCCAGAACCCACAATAACTAATCATGTTTCTGCCACCAAGTCGAGGAATTGGAATTAACAGCTGGCGGGAGGGTTTGCGTCCATCCTGTGAGTGATCTCGGCTTTAACTGCCTTCGGAGTTAGTGATTTCTCCTAAATATTTATTTCTCCCTGAGGGAAAGATTTCTCTGAGAACTTTCTCTCTGCCCTAAATATTCACAATTCTCGATCTGTTTTTCTTCTATTTGTCCACTTAGAGCTTTCGCTGGAATCAATTTTATTAATTTCCTTCTGAAAATTAGCAAGTTGGAGTAAATCACAGGGACCCTTTCCCTCTCTGCCGCGTGACTCCCTTCACTCTCCCGGGTTTTCTCTCCATGCTAGGTCCCCAAGGTCACTACTTTCTCTCCAGAACTTCTCTTCAAATTTAAAGGGGGGGAAGGAAGAAAAAGAGGAAAAAGGAGGAAAGATGGAAGGAAGGGGGAAAGAAAGGAAAGAAAAGAGGAATGGACAAATTTAAACTCAGCTTAAAAATTATTGCAATTTAGCTCAATTCACAATTGCCAAGATGGGGGAGCCACCCAAGTGCCCATCAGCCCGTGAATGGATAACCAAACTGTGGTATGTGTGTACCAGGGAACACTATTCAGCCATAAGAAAAGATGGAGACTTTACATCTTCTGTGTTTACCTGGACAAAGTTGAAACACATTCCTCTTAGTAAAGTATCAAAAGAACAGAAAAACAAGTATCCAGTGCACTCAGTACCAACATGAAACCATATATAGACAGCTACACACCCACAAGAAAGGGAAAACACAAGTATAGTCTAGCAAGGGGGAGGGGAAGGAAAAAAGGGGGAGGGAGCGAGGGAGGGTGATTGGTGGGATCTCACCTAATTTGCACAATGTGAGGGTGGTCAGCATGTCCTCTGGGTGAACAGCTCAACCACAACTTAGAATTGAAAACAATGGAATAGCCAAGTTGTGGAAGAAGCCCAAGTGCCCATCGACCCATGAATGGATTAATAAATTGTGGTATGTATACACCATGGAATATTATGCAGCCTTAAAAAAGATGGAGCCTTTACCTTTTATGTTTACATGGAGGGACCTGGAGCATATTCTCCTGAGTAAAATATCTCAAGAATGGAGGGAAAAAGTATCCAATGTACTCAGTATTTCTATGAAACCTACTTATATTTACTCACGCTTTGTTATGAAAGATAGATCACAACTATAGCCCAGGATGAAGGAGAGAAACGGAGTGGGAAGGGAGGGAAAGAGGAGGGTCAAAGGTGGGACCACACCTACGGAGCATATTGCAAGGGTAAAGTCAAATCTGTCAAGTGTAGAACATAAATGTCTTAACACAATAATCAAGTAAATGAGGCCAAAGCTCTGTTGATTGGTTTGATGTAACCACGTCAGATTGTATAAAAAAAAAATCAACACATTGTACCCCACATATGCATAAATGCATTCTATTTGACTTAATTTAAAAAAAAAAGTATAACCTAAATATTTGTACCTTCATATTCATCTGAAATAAAGAAAAAATTATTGCTATTTAAACATGGTAGTCAACATCTATTTGACTAAAATGGGCCATTTTTCTAAAAGGTGCCTCTTGCAAGATTCAGAACATTGTCTCATAATAAAAGGCATCAGCTAATGTTGTAGCAGGATTTTTCTGCTACAAATTAACTGTTACACATCAAACTTCCAGGACTGTCAGACTTCTTAGAAGATTTAACTTATTGGAGGAATTAAATCAGGGTCAAAATCATGTTTCAAAGCTAGAATCTTAGGTGGGTCACTTAAACTTTCTGTATCTATAGTTTCCTCCCCCATAAAATGGAACTGCTAGACCAGATTATCTCCAAGATCCTTCTAACTTTAATATTCTGTGTGTATACTGTTTCTTGATTCAATGATTTTTCATTTTACTTTATGAGAACACAATATTCACCAATTATCTAGGGACTGTACCTCGATATTTAAAAAGTAATTTAAAAAAATAAAATAAGATAATAAAGGCTTTACTAGCTGCAGAGTGGATTTCCAGAGCCCCAAACCTGGAGACTCAGTTGGAGGCATCCTGTGGCCTTGCCGGTTCTCATTGGCTGGCCTGGTGGCGGCCGGCTTGTTAACTGGCTTTTATCGTGTGTTTTCACAACAACCTTGAGACTCCTTAGAGCAAATTGCAATGGCAAGGCATGCTATCCAATTGGCAGTTAGGAAATCCAGATCTCAGTCCTCAGAGGAACGGCCAACTCCTTAATTCCACCCTGATGATGGGAGAAAAGTCGCCAGAAGGTTAAGTGACTTATGCAGTTGGGTGTTGCGAGCCAGCACCCACAACAGGGTCCTGAGTCCTCGTCTCTTCGGACGGCGTTCAAGTCCCCTGGCCGCACTTCTTCCCTGAATGCTTTTTAATCTGGCATGGTCCACAAATAAAGGAAATTGTGGTTTTCACATCATGATCGGGGCTATTTTTCCATTGTGAATAATAAAAACCGAGTAACCCATTTGTAGCTCTGAAAGGTCCCCATTCCAGCCGCATTGTTTATTCCTCGGGCTTTCAGCAGTTTTTATTTCAAGATGTCAGTTTTTAACGCGTTTGCATAATTCTGCATTTTATTTTGGGAGTCTCTGTCATAACCATTCATTTTCCCTCCATCAGCTAAGTTGTTGAAAAAGAAAACTGCGTTTCCAGGCCAGCCCAATCCTGCAATTTAAACGCTGGCAGGACCCGTCTTCCTTTTCCCCCCGGGAGGATTAATTTGCTTCTTTTTTATTCTCGAAGTTTTATGATTCCAAATAAAGGATATAATGGCACCATTGAGAGTTGAGAAAATGTGGAAGATAAATAGTCTATGTGGGAACTGCTTAAAATGAGAATCGAAGTTTGAGGGAAGAGGTGGGAGAGGTGGGGATTTTTTTATCACGTGAGCGGGGCCGACTAATAGCAAGATAATAATAATACTGATAAAGGAAATTTCCTCCCTCTGATGAGTCTCGCCTTTATAAACTGAAGTGAGACCAAATGGTTCCATTTGTGTCATAAACGTAATGAAGCTGAAATCGTACTCCCAAAAATGTAGCATGTTTAATTTTGAAGTTGGGAAGCAGTCGTTAAAACGTATGTTATTGCTGGGACCTACAACGCAGAGTCTGGGCTTTTAATCTTGATTTCATTGCCCTGAATGGTGACACATTCGAGAAACATGCTAAAATCATCTGCAGGAAACTAATTGACCAAGGGAAGTCACTCGACTAAGTTCTTTTGGTCCAGTTAAACTCTGTCTTGGTGGGAGCTACCTATGTGCAGATCCACTAACGTCAGCTTCAAGGGACCCATTCGTCATCAGAGGGCTTTCCTTAAGGCCTTTGAAATTTTATAAAATAAATTGGGCAGATGTTACTAACCTCCAGGAGCTTATTATTAAGGGCAATGCAGTAGATGTCTATGGACTGGGCAGTACATGCAAAGCTTTGTGGAGAATCAGGGGTCAGGGTTCGATTCCCACCCTCAGGGCTCAGGATGTGCCATAGAACAACTATGTCCCCTCACCCTGCTGTCCCCAACCCCTGGGCTGCCGACCAGAACCAGTGTGGTCCATGGCTTGCCAGGAACAGGGCCACGCCATGGAGGTGAGCAGCAGGGAAGCAAGTGAAGCTTCGTCTGTGTTTGCAGCCGCTCCCACTGCTCACATCTCTGCCTGAGCTCTGCCTCCTGTCAGAGCAGTGGCGGCATTAGATCCTCACAGGCGCGTGGACCCTACTGTAAACTGCACACGCAAGGCATCTGAGTTGAGGCTCCTTGTGAGAACCCAATGCCTGGTGATCGTAGGTGGAGATATAATGCGCACGGATCTTCCCAAGACCATCCCACAACCCCCATCCATGGAAAAACTGGCCACCGTGAAACTAGTCTCTGGTGCCAGAAAGTTTGGGGTCAACTTCCCTCACTGGTCAGCAGTCGTGCTGAATCCAGAGCCTAGCAGTGAGTCATTCACCTGCAAAGGTGGTACAGTTCAGGCCACATGTGCATTGCGCCCTAGAGAGATGACAGACACAGCAATGATCGGATGGGCACCTGATCACACCACGCCATTGCTTAAACCCTCTAAATGGCTTCCACTTGCACCTCGAATAAAATCCAGCCCCTTAATCATGGCTTTCAGAGTCCTGCATGCCCTTGGCTCTCCCTAGACCTTTGACCCTAGCTCCTGAATGCCCCATCTGCTCACACTGTCTCCAACCCCCAGGCCTTCAGTGCTTCTCGGTCAATCTAAACCCTTTCCCACCCACGGCACCCACTGCCTCTCCAAAGGGAGCGTCTGCATCAAGGCCATGTGGCCTCTTCTCACCATTCCCATCTCTGCTGGGTGTTACCTCTCCAGGAAGGCCTTCCCTGAGCACCCAACCTCAATCAGGCCTCCTCTTCCCTGTCATTGTTCTCTCTTGGGTCAGCGTGGTTTATCTTCCTCAAAGCATTCATCACCCTCAAAACTCAGCGGTCTTTCTTTCTGCCCTACCTCAGAATGTCAGTTCCATAAGAACAAGGAATTTTCTGAGTCATTTACTGCAATATTTCCTATATATGGGCAGTGCCAGGTGCTCAGTTAGCATCAGGTGAATGAATGAATAATGAATGAATGAATGAATGAGAAGAAAAATAAAGATAGCAGGTTGGGGGCAGTGAACAAAGGCACCATAGTGAGGTTTAAGTAGGAAAAGCATTTCAGATCTTAGAGGGAATTGCGGAAATGGGACTTTGGAGGAAGGCTGTGGCCTTGAAAACCACAGTTCACTCTCCAAAATTTAACGAATCTCCAAAATGTCAAAGTTCAAGATGGTAAAGAACTCGGGATCTCTGCCTCACCTCCATACCCTTCAAAGTTCTCACTGTTGATAAAGCTTGTTCCTGTCATCATATTTTTTACTTACACGTGGAATAAATATTTGCCGAGATGTGGCTTCCTCCAGGCTCCAAGCTCTAGAGCCAGGTCTTACTATATTCTCACACACAAAAAAGAGACCTTGTACACAGACCTAAAGCCCTGAAAAAACCCACTTGTTCCCAGGCACGGGCTGGAGAGGCTGTAACTTTAAAATGTGTGGTTTCTATCCTCTGCGTGGTGGTGGACAAGCCCATCTTTAAGTGTATGCCTAAGTGTCAGCTGTCAGGGCTGCGGGCAGACAGCCAGTGCTGGCCGGCCAGCCCTCCAGAGGTGGGGGTGTTATCAGCAGGCCATCACAGAGCACTTAATGGACCTTCTCTCCTAAATAAACACCCAGGGCAGGGGCAGCCTCGTCCTGCTTGTTTGTGTGTTCCTGTCAGGCCCGTCCATTCCAAGGGCCTGCGAAGTTACACTTTCTTCCTGGAATATGAGATTGCACAGAGCTGCCTTCGTGGGCACTGGTGGCGAGAGTGGGAACAGTTTAATGAATCTCGAGTCAGGCCCTGCGTATAAAGTCCCGTAGCAAGGGGGTGGCCAGGGAGATTTATCTTCCCTGGGTGAGACCGTGACCCTGTGCTCTCTCAACCCTTCTTTTGCACCAATTACCATGTTATCTTGTTCCCGAAAGGGCCTACATGGTCTTATTGAGACCCTTTAAAACCTGGAGCCAAGTGTTCAACTGATGTTTTAATTGCACTGGTCGTGGTGAGACGCTCTGTTAACTCTTTCAGGGCAAAGTGAACAATTTCCTGGAGACAGGCTAAATTAGGAAAAATGTATCATCATTGTCCCCAGCACACAAGTCCAAATGCCTGGCCAGCCCCAAACACTGGATTTGTGTCACCATCATCCCTGAGCCAGGCTGGCGTGGAGGAACGCAGAGGATGAATCTACGTGTAGGGTACCCCTGCAACCCACCTGCCTGCCAGCCAGCGTCTGCTGTCCACCATTTCCCCCAAGAGGCCTTGCTTAGGCTCAAACCTTTGTAGCTATCTATCTGTCATGGTGTCTCAATGTGAGCTGATCACGTTTTAGGTGTCAGGAAGTAGTGACCCAGAATGTGCTAATGTCTGTCCAGTCTGATGGGATGTGCGTGGAGAATGCTTCTTATTTCTCTTCCCCACGTCTCTTGCCAGGTCTTCCTGGAACTGCTGTGGCAACAACATTATTTTATCATTGTGTGTGTTTAGGGTGCACCAGGTGACATTTGGGTGCACACTATACAGTGAAATGATCACCACAGCTTCACAAAGGCACACACCTGACCCACAGCCTCTTACGGTGTCTGGTGCACACCCTGTCCTGCCAGTCTCCTGATTTGTACCTGTCCTTTTCTGGCTAGCCAAAAAGAGGGCCTCCTCCCAATATCCAGCTGTCTACTTATGTTGGCCCCAGTGTAATTAAGGGACTGTCTGTTTCGGGGATGTTCTCCTAAGGGTCCTGCTGCTAAGGGCATGGAAGAGCGACCCACTTCTGGTGGGAGTTCCAAGGGCTTATGGGGGCGGTTTCAGGCCTTGGAGAGAAGGGGTCCTTTATTTCCCCCAGGAGCTCTGACTGAGGTTTCTTTTCCTCCTGCTCTTTCTCTCCATAGAAGCCTCACAAATCCCAGTGTGAAAGGTGATGCCGCTTGGGTATAAGAAAAGCAAGACGCCTGCTCCCGTTTGTTCTCAAAACACAAGCTCCAGGCCTCTCTCCATTCCTCTCCATTACTAAGAGAGTGGTATTTTTCTACTTAGAGCAAAAATGAAAGTATAGCATACAATGAAAGGCATCTATCAGAGAGAGAAAAGGAAATGGACGGGATCTGGGTGGGCACTTTGCCCTAACTTAGCAGACTCCAATAGTTACAGCCAATTCAAACCAAATAGAAAAGAAGAATTAAGGCCGTGCAAGGACCCATTTTTATGTAAAATTTGTTGGTTTTGTTCATTTAAATCAAAAAATAAACACAAAACAATCTCAGTTAGAGTACCATGGCTGCCTTAGATAATAAGATTAGGGTATGGATGGACATTAACATTTCCAAGATTTTTATTAAAACTATACAGATTCCTCAGGTGTTTTAGGTTCCATGGTCCAATGAGTTTAGAAAATGGACAGAAATGATGTGAAATAAGTTTTTCAATCTTTAATCTCTACAAATCTGCATTGGATTTCTGAGAGGGAGATCTAGGAGGCAAAGTTTCCCAAATGTCTGTAAGGACACAGCTCCTGCCTTCGAGGCCGTCTCACGGGACTGTGGAGCCACAGTGCAAGCTGGGAGAAAGCTGTCTTAGGGAAAAGGGATCACAGGCTGCCCTGGCCCCTCAAATTGCTGGCCTGAGGCCAAGGGCACAAAAGAAGCCTTTGTGGGCCGCAGAGCCCTGGCCCAGCTCCCCGGGAGGCTATGCTGAGGTGTGCAGAGGGGCCAAAGCCCCTCCTCGTAATAAGTGCTTGGCTTCTGGGCCTTGCCCCTCTGTCTCCTTTGGGGGCCTCAGAGAGTGACCCCAGTAGGTCTTTCCTTCTTATCACAACAAACATTACATGTAGGGGAAAACTAAGATGCAAAGACTCACTCTTCTTCTTGTAAAACTTCAAGTTCTGCAGGAAGGCCAAAGTACACACAGAAAAATGCAAGAATTCAAGGTCACTGCTTTAAGAAGGTGTGTGCATGTGGGAACGAAGGAGCACCCAGGACTCAGAATGAAGAAAGGCTTCAAGGTCTTGCCAGGTGGCCGAGGGCGAGAGGGTGTTCCAGGGACAGAACATGGTCTCATCTCAAGATCCTTCAGATCCTCGAGATCTTTCATCTAACCACATCTGCATATGCCAATGGTTCTCAACAAAAGGAACTTTGTTCCCTCAGGGGCATATATTTGGCAATGTCTGGATACACTTTTACGGTCTCAACAGAAGGGGATGGCCTCAACACTGGCATCTGGTGGGCATCAGCCAAGGACACTGCTAAGGCTCCTAGAAAGAACAGAACAGCCCCAACAACAAAACATATCCTTCCGGAGAGTGCCAAGGCTGAAGGATCTGCCACAGGGGAAAAACAGGGTTGTGAAGACTCGACTAACTCAGACACCTGCCAGTGTTGCTTATGAAGGCTAGGAAAGAGTCACTTGCTCTCCTCCCATTCCCAGAGCATGAACTCCTCAAGGTCCCGGGCCTCCCAGTGGACACGCCTCCTGCGTGCGAGATACAACTACAACAGGGACTTTAACAAATGCAAACACTGTAACCTAATCATTTGTACCTTCACATTAATGTGAAATTTTTAAAAAATGCCACCAACCCTGCCTTGTTGTGTTTGCATTGCAAAGGCAAAGTGACTAGATGGAACAGGTTTC
>CAUYTI010097365.1:0-12358 GCA_963575145.1 Galago senegalensis
GCATTACAGCTCACAGCAACCTCCAACTCCTGGGCTCAAGCGAGTCTCTTGCCTCCGCCTCCCAAGTAGCTGGGACCACAGGCGCCTGCCACGACGCCCGGCTATTTTTTGGTTGCAGCCGTCATTGTTGTTTGGCGGGTCTGGGCTGGGGATTCGAACCCGCCACCTTAGGTGCACGTGGCTGGTGCCTTAGCCGGTTGAGCTATAGGCGCCGAGCCTCTAATGTTTCTTTTTACTTTTCTTTCTTTCTTTCTTTTTTTAAGATAGAGTCTCACTTTGTCACCCTGGGGAGAGTGTCATCAGATCACAGCAACCTCAAACTCTTGGGCTCAAGCAATCCTCTTGCCTCAACCTCCCAAGTAGCTGGGATTACAGGCACCCACCACAACACCTGGCTATTTTTTAGAGATGGGGTATTGCTCTTGCTCAGGCTAGTCTCAAACTCCTGAACTCAGGCAATCCACCCACTTCAGCCTCAGCCTCCCAGGTGCTAGGATTACTGGTGTAAGCCACTATGCCTGGTCTTATTTCAAAGGTTTTTTTTTTTTTTTTTTTTTTTGTGATAGAGTCTTACTACGTCATCCTTGATAGAGTGCTGTGGCATCATTGCTCACAGCAACCTCAAACTCTTGGGCTTAAGCAATTCTCTTGCCTCAGCCTCCCAAGTAGCCAGGGCTATAGGCGCCCACCATAATGCCCAGCTATTTTTTTTTTTTTATTGCAGTTGTCATTGTTGTTTTAGCTGGCATGGGCCTGGTTCAAACTCACCAGTCTCAGTGTATGTGGCTGGCACCATAACCACTGTCCTATGGGTGCTAAGCCTATTTCAAGTATTTTTGCATTTGTTTCTGTAATTTTATTTTTCCACTGATTATTTTTGATCAAATATTTTTTCATATACTTTATTATTTTTTAATTATTGATTACTCATCATCTTGAAAAATTACTTTTTGATTCCTTAAGGCTTGGAATTAAGATGTCTTCCTTTACTAGGATGAGGCTGTGATGGCCACCACTTCTCAGGGATTTTTTCTGCCTTCTTATTTTTTCCACTACTTACTTAGTGCAATAAGAAATTTCCCAAGGGTCCCCCGAGGTGTGTGTGTGTGTGTGTGTGTGTGGTGGGAGGAATGGAGGACTTACTTCTGGTTTGTTTTTACCATTGAGATGTAACCCTCTGGCACCCAGCTTGATGTTATGAAAGTCTCATAGTCAGCTCATCACCTTGAATGGACTCTGGGCCTTACTATCTATCAGCCTAATCCCATAAATCCAAATTGACCAAGTTCAGCAAATGCCCCTGAGGCAAAAGCTTCAGCGTTCCACTTATTCTCTGGACTCCAACTTTCCTTTAGGCTTTGGGCTTGTCCTCCCTGACAATTTTAAAAATATTTTATTCTTTTAAGAATATTTTTTAAAATCTTATGCAATCTTTTAATTATTTTTAGCAGGAATTTGGCATGAATTTAGCTTGTCATTTATTGGAACAGAAATCCTCAGTTCTTAGTCCTTATGATAGAAATCAAAACCTGACAATTAGCTAATGGCAATGACTGGAACCCATCTCTGAACATAGAAGTATAATACAGTGCAAAGAAACACCCACACTGTGTTGTAGAGAATAAGAAAAGCAGGTTAGACTCGGAGCAGGAGGCAGTAATTTCCTTTCCTAAGATACAACGTTGCAGCATCGATACTCTAGCAGACTGAGTCATCCCAGTACAACTGTCTTAACTGTTCAACATCATCCTTAATAGACTCTTCTGAATCCCAAAGTATATGAAAGTTAGGGACATTTAATGGGACACTTGATTCTATAATTTTTTTCCTGCGGAAAGAAGTAAGCCTAACATGAGTAAGCATATTCCTAAATTTTCTCTGATCAGCACACAAAAGGCTGCTACATTAGCAACATGTTTGTTAGCCGATATGTCATGTTTTCAATCTTGGAGGGAGTCGTAGTTGAATTTTGTGTTGATGAATCACTCTGCACTTTTCCATTTAAAGTTATGTTGAGTTAATGCTTTAAAGCTATAACTTTAACCTATATTGGGAGCTTTTCAAAATTATGTCCCAAAGTATAATTTGGTTAATACTAATAAAGTATTAATTAAAGTATTAATTTGGCTAGCTGTTGTCTGTAATCTCCTCTGGTACTTAGAACTGTGATTGAAAAGACAAGGCATTTTATGATTTAAAAAAAAGCGATCTTGATTTCATTGTTTATTTTGAAATTTATTATCAAATACATCATTGCTGAGACATGGCATTTTTGGAATAGGCCACAAAATGTTGATAGCTAATGGAGACTGGAATATGGGCTACAAAGAAATAAGAAAGTTGGTTTTCCCTTCTTCCTCCCCCACCCCCTTTTTTTGAGGCAGAGTCTGACTCTGTTCCTCCAGGCTCCAGGTGTTAGCCTGGCTCACAGTGATCTCGAACTCCTGGGCTCACGTGATCCTCCTGCTTTAGCCTCCAGAGTACCTGGGACTACAGGTGCTCTCCATAATGCCTGGGTAATTTTCCTAGTTTTAGTAGAGATGGGGTCTCAATCTTGCTCAGGCTGGTGTCTAGCTCCTGAGCTCAAGCGATCCTCTCACCTGGGCCTCCCAGAGTGCTAGGATTAGAAGTGTGAGCCACCATGCCCAGTCTTCCCTACCCTTTTAGGATGAATGTTAGTGGCAGGGTCTCAGCCACAGAAAATTTTTAACTGGTGACAGACAAACCGCAAGGGTCTGACTTCTTACTTGAAATGTAGGTAAAATAAACATTAGGAGAAATTAAGCTTTCACTTTTCACCATGAATATGAACTTAAGAATCAAATACGTCCAGACTTGTATTGCAATGAGGACTCTTATGAGAGAACCTCTGTCTATAATGAATAAGCACTAAAACTTACAAATGCCGTAGCTAAAGCTTGACATCTGTTTCCTGGAAAAGAAGAACATTTAATTTATTCTTTCCGGTAAGGGTAGGAACAATAAATAATAAAAGTCATCTATTCCAAATGGTCTGATTTTTAAGATCTTCCTGCAACTCCAAACAATGTATTTTGTAAAAAAATTCTTTCTAATAATGTTAATAGAGTCTTGCCCCTATTTTGGATGCCACATTTACTGGCATTTATAGCTCAACTAAGATGTAAAAGTCAGTGTGTCAGCATGAAATTGTATAACATGAGGGCTGCCAGTAGATGAGAAACCACATACTATTCAGACATCAGTGTGTCTTATTATTAACTAAATTAATCTTTGGGGGACATTTCTGAAGATTCCCTACTATATATTAAAGTCGTAGCTTTAAAACATTAACATACTGCTGGGGCACAGTGGCTCACACCTGTAATCCTAGCACTTGGGGAGGCTGAGGTAGGTGGATTGCTTGAGCTCAGGAGTTCGAGACCAACCTGAGTAAGGTAGAGAAATTAGCTGGGCATAGTGGCCTGTGCCTGTCGTCCCAGCTCCTTGAGAGGCTGAGGCAAGATGATCTCTGGAACCCATGGGTTTGAGGTTACTGTGAGCTATGATGCCATAGCACTGCAGCCTGGGGCAATAGAGTGAGACCCTGTCTCAAAAAAAAAAAATACATATTACAAAATTAAAATAAATGGGAAATTGCAGAGCAATTCATAGACCCATTCAATGATGACTCTTTAGAAGATTAACAAACTTGAAAAATTGGCTAACTAGAACATACTGCTAGTGCAGCAGACTTCTGTATGGTGATCAATGAAAATTTAGGAATATTAGCACCTAATTCTTTTCACAGAGATCCCTAAAAGAATAGGCCATAACTTGGTGACTCCTTAGTCAAGATATTAAAAATCTGTAATGGGCTTCCTGTGCTGTGCTACTTCTGTATAATTTGCTCACTCTTTTTATTAATCAGAAATTATTTTTTATTGAGCACATTTAGTAGAAGGGCGTCTGCATATCCATCAACCAATGGTAAGCCTGGTTGAGGTATCAGGTAATAGCCCAGAGAAGCTGAGTTTCTTGCTTGAGTATTGGCTGAGTTTCCGAAAGGCTGAAGATTTAAACAAGGCTGGAGAATAGTTGTCATCGCTGTCCTTGTTATGCGCTGGTTCTTGTGCGTGCCCAGTAGTTTTATGTGTTTAAAAATAAACTGAAGGAAAAATGCTCAACATTACTAATTATCAGGGAAGTGCAAGTGAAACCTACAGTGAGATATCAACCCACTCTGGTTAAAATGGCTATTAAAAAAGAAGAAAATATTGGCAAGGATGTGGTGAAAGGGGAATTCTTACACTCTCTTGGTGGGAATGTAAATTAGTACAGCCAGTATGGAAAACGGCAGTTCCTCACAAAACCCAACACTACCACATGGTCAGGCAAGCCTACCCTCGAGTACAGACCCAAAGAAAGGGAAGTCAGAGGTCAAAGGAGCCCTGCACGCTGTGTTTCTGGTCAACTATTCGCAAGAGCCGAGATATGGAATCAACCCAATAGATGAATGTAAAGAAAATGTGGTATGTATGCCCAATGGAATGCTAGTTAGTCACAAAAAGGGTAAAATCCTGTCATTTGCGGCAATGCAGATGAGCCTGGAGGATAGTGTGTGAGGTGAGATAAGCTAGGCACAGAAAAATAAATGCGGCTCGGTGCCTGTGGCTCAAGCAGCTAAGGCGCCAGCCACATACACCTAAGGTGGCGGGTTCGAATCCCTAGCCCAGGCCCGCCAAACAACAATGAAGGCTGCAACCAAAAAATGGCCAGGCGTTGTGGTGGACGCCTGTAGTCCCAGCTACTTGGGAGGCTGAGGCAGGAGACTCGCTTGAGCCCGGGAGTTGGAGGTTGCTGTGAGTGTGATGCCATGGCACTCTACCCAGGGGGATAGCTTGAGGCTCCATCTCAAAAAAAAAAAGAAAAGAAAAATAGATGCCACGTGTTCTCAAGCATCTGGGAAGCTACAAAAGTTGATCTCATATCATAGAAGCAGAAAGCAGTACAGCGTTACCAGAGGCTGAGGAGGGGTGGGCGTTAGGGATGGGGGCTCAGGGGGGATAGAGAAAGAGTAAGTTCGAGTGTTCTAAAAGCTCTGTAGGGGAACGATAGTTAAACAACAATTTGTTATGTATGTTCCCGATAGCTGGAAGGGAGGATTTTGAATGTTCCCATGGCAAAGAATGATACATGTGTGAAGCCATGACTATGCCAGCTGCCCTGATTGGATCATGACACATTTTATATATATGAATCAGAACGTCACGTTTTACCCTCTAAGTATGTACAATTATGACATCAGTGAAAAATAATAACCATTTTAAAAGACTTCATTTTTTTTCAGCATGTCCTACTTTACTTTTCTCACAGTTTCTTTGTAATCTTCCCCCCGCCTTTCCTGAAGAACAGATATGAATAAGGCTGGATTCCCCCCCTGCCAGCCAGCCCCCTCTCCCTGACCCACGGGTGAATTCACAATCAGCGGCAGCACCAGGCGCTGTTGCGGGAGGAGGAGGCTGAAGTGTACAGATGAATCCTTTCTAGCGGTGCCTCCCCATAAATGTATCAGGCTGCTTGAATTACTGCCCACTCGGTTACCCTGGAGACAGCCCACATGCTCCAGCTCTCACACCCAGAGATATTCATCAATAAAATAAAATTCATTATTATCAAGAGAAGTTTTTTTGACTTCTCTTTGGAAAGGAACAAATTATGCTTGCATTGAACTTGCTGCCTACTCACAGCCAGTCTCCTTTTGTGCCTCCCTCCCTCCCTCCCCAGCGCCTTCTTGGTGCTCGCTGTGTCTCGCTGAACTTAACTGAGTTCTGTCCGTGACGCAGGCACAGAGCAGGATAATGTGGCTTTGCTCTGAGATGCTGGCTGCTCCATGTACCTTACAACCTCCACAAACTCAGAGGCGTGTGCTTTCCTGATGTAACAACATAAGGCTGTACTAAGTCAAATTTCCTTTGGTTAAGAGAAAGTTGTGATGCTAAGGACAAAAGTAAACTATTTCAAGGATTTCACAAAAGTCTGTTACGTCAGGGGTCAGAAAATGAATGCCAACGAGTGAAGGTGTGGGAAGGACTGAAAGAACCCAGATCCCTCGTGCCTGTGGTCCCCACCCCCAGGCCAGAGACTGGTACCCTGTCTGGCCTGTTAGGAACAGGGTTGCTGGGCAGGAGGTGAGTCGTGGCCAGTAAGCAAAGTTTCATCTGCATTTCTAGCCACTCCCCACAGCTTGCCTCCCTGCCTGAGCTCCACCTCCTGTCCGTTAGTGGTGGCATTAAATTGTCACAGAGAGCCAACTCTGCTGTAAACCGCATATGCTCCTCAGGAGACTCCAATGGCTGGTGACCTGAGCTGGAGCTATAATGTGCTGAACCATCCCCAGACCATCCCACCACCCCCACCCCACCCCATGGTCTGACAGCTGCCTCATGCTATTGTAAAGGGATCAAAGTCAATGTTAAAAGGGACAAGAAAATGTTTTCAGTAAGATCAGCTTCTGCCTATGAACAGTTCGATATTTACGTGAAATGTAAACATATATGAGCCTGAGCTTTAATAATATGTGCTGAGTATTCATGCCCTGCCATTATGCAGGTGACTATTGCCCACAGAACAGGTGTTTGTGTGGGTTTTACAGCTACAGGACCTGCATCCAGGCTGACTCTGTGTAAAGAAGTGAGCTTTCCAAAGCTTGAGCTGAATTTCTGCTCTGGTTTCCCCCAGTCACGCAAGTAAGCTGGCTACTTGCATTGATTTTCCAGTAGACCTGTAGTCGTAAGCAGCGTCCGCCCCTACCCTGGTGGGCTCACCTCTTCCTCAGTGTGATGCTTTCTCACATGTCTGGACAGACCAACCCGAAGGACTCTGACGTGCAGAGAACTCAGGGCTCAGAAATGTGGCTCGACTGTCGAGAGAGAAGAGCTGTTTCTGTTCCACTTGCTTTAGGAGGTATTCAGTGTGCTTAGTCACTAGGGTAGAGAAAGAAGCTTAGATTTTATATACATGAACTGGAGGGAAAATATGCCATGACTCCAGGCCCGTCTTGTGGATTCCAGGCATAAGTGCCTCAAACTAGGATAATGCAGCAGGAGGGGCGGCTGCTTCACCCAGCCATGCAGGGGCTGCTCAGGCCACTGTTGCAGGAACAGTCACTGCCCCACCATAAGGACCACAAGGAGCACTTTGCATTTTGGACCAGTCTGTCTTTGTCCTCAAAGAGACAGGCCAAATACATGAGGGCCATTGGAAATAGAAAACCCAAACCCGAACTAAAAACCTAAATCCCCCTCAAACTTTGAAAAATACTGTTAGAAAGCCTATCTCTAACCTCAACTTTCCTGATTTTCATTTTCCTTTATCTCCCCCTCCCTCCTACAATTTATTTAAGCAGAAGAAGTTCACATTCAGAGAATGAGAGAGCCCCAAGCTCAACCTGCACTTCTCCATGATAGGGGTAGTGGCCACGGAGTGGTATGGTTTGTCTTCTTCATCGAACTGGCCAAGGAACTGGCCATGTTCTGTGATGGCCCCGTAACCCAAGCTTCCAGCCCTGCTGGGCTTCCTTTTAATTTGTCTGGCCCAGGCTTCTCCAAGTGTGTCTGAGGGAAGACAGCTGCTGCCTTATCATCGATACTTTGAGGAAGAGATGTTTGCCCATCTCAAAAGACTTCTTGAATACCCAAGGTTAAATAAAAATGGTAGGATCATCTCCTGGTCTCTTCTGTTCAAAAAAATAAAAAGAAAGGAAGCCTTAACAGGTGCAAAGTAGTTTTCAAAATAGTATTTGATATGGTCATTTCTGAGCATTTAATAGGATAATAAATCTTCATTTATCCCATGAGCATGATCAATTTAGATGACATAATATCATTCACTGATGCTTTTGACGTTAAAATACTAGTTATTGAGTGCCCACTATGTATCAGCACAAAACACATGTTAACTCATTAAGTCTCACACCAACTCGGTGAGGCAGATATTATTACTATCTTTGTTCTGTTTCTGGGGGGTTTGAGGTCAAAGAGATGGAGTAAGTTGTTGAAGGTCAAACAGGCAGCAAGTGCCAGAACTAGGAATTAAACCTAAAGCTTCTGAGCTTTCCCCTCAGACAGTCCACAAATGAAGGAGGGAGGGCTCTTTGTCCCCACAAGGGGCCCAGATACGCTCCACTGAACCCAAAGTGGGGGCACTGACCTCAGTAATTACTGTCACTTGACCTCCCTGAACTCACACGCAAGACCTTCTCAGCTTTCCTTTAGGGACAGAAAGAAAGCTCATGAAAGTTCCCTAAACCTGGAAATACCTGCTGTCTGGTTTCAGGAAATGATAATTGGTACCTACACAGGTGGGGGAATCTTCAGGCTTCAGAAGAGGATGAGGACAAACCTTCACGAGGGGATCCCGATGGCTTTATATCAGCAGAGCCATTCGCGAGAGACCACGGTGTGAGAGTGTTGGGCACAGTGCCTGCACATAATGAGTGCTTGACAATTGGTGAATGCTCTCCAGAGCGTGGAATGACTCTGTTCTGAGGATTTATGGGGGACCATTCAAGGCTTTAAGACTCAGGCAGGATTGTCCAAATGCATAGATTATCAACTTTTTCTCACCATCCCTTGAGGAGCACAATAGCTTTGCTCTCAATTCTTATTTAATTTCTCACCTCCTCTCTTAACTTTTCTCATGTAGCTATGGCAACATAACGTGACAGTCTCACTTTAGTCTCTATCTTTGCTCTAGTCTATTTGACCTCTTGGGTTCAGAGTCTCCCAAACACAATCTCTGCAAAAACACTAACATTGCTTTAATTACTATCCCACCAACCTGGAAAAGTTGAGAAAGCCAATCCCATAGTCTTTAACAAAGAACGACTCTTCCTCATCAGCATGATTAATCAGTGTGGGGAGATTATTAATTCTAAGAATGTAACTGAGAAAACAAAAGTTGCCAGACAGATGGATGAGTAGGTTCATGATTTAAAGGTAAAACAGATAAAAAAGTAGCTCAGTTCCTGGCCTACCAAATACACTGAACAAATGTTAGTTGTCTTTCCCCACAAAGTCTTACTTCACAGAACTTCTGAAAATATTAAAAGAGATAATGTATACCCAAATGTTTTCTAAATTAAAGATACATAGTATGATCACCTTAATCCTCAAACCAGGAAAAGACCCAACAAGAAAAGAAAATTATAGACCAATATCACTAATAAATATTGATGCAAAAATATTCAACAAGATCCTAGCAAACAGAATCCAGCAACATATCAAATAAATTATACACCATGACCAAGTGGTTTTTATCCCAGGGTCTCAAGGCTGGTTCAATATGTGTAAATCTATAAATATAATTCATCACATAAACAAATCAAAAAACAAAGACCACATAATTCTCTCAATTGATACAGAAAAAGCTTTTTATAATATCCAGCATCCTTTCATGATCAGAACACTTAAGAAAATTGGTATAGAAGGGATATTTCTTAAACTTATAAAGGCAAACCCACAGCCAATATTGTATTGAATGGAGTTAAATTGAAATCATTTCCACTCAGATGAGGAAGCAGGCAAGGTTGCCCATTGTCTCCACTGCTCTTTAACATTGTAATGGAAGTCTTAGCCATCACAATTAGGGAAGAAAAGGCAATCAAGGGTATCCACATAGGGTGAGAAGAGATCAAGCTTTCACTCTTTGCAGATGATATGATTGTATTTCTGGAAAACACCAGGGGTTCTACTACAAAACTCTTAGAAGTGATCAAAGAATACAGCAGCATCTCAGGTTACAAAATCAACACTCATAAATTGGTAGCCTTTATATATGCCAATAATAATCATGCTGAAAAAACAGCCAAGGACTCTTTCCATCATAGTAGTGCCAAAGTAGATGAAATATTTGGGAGTTTACCTGACAAGGGACGTGAAGGATCTCTATAAAGAGAACTATGAAACTCTAAGAAAAGAAATAGCTGAAGATGTTAACAAATGGAAAAACATGCCATGCTCATGGCTGGGAAGAATCAACATTGTTAAAATGTCCATGTTACCCAAACAAATATACAATTTTAATGCAATCCCTATTAAAGCTCCATTGTCATATTTTAAAGATCTCGAAAAAATAATACTTCGTTTCATATGGAATCAGAAAAAACCTTGAACAGCCAAGACATTACTCAGTAATAAAAACAAAGCAGAAGGCAGAAGGAATCACCCTACCAGACCTCAGATTATACTATAAATCCATAGTGATCAAAACAGCATGGTATTGGCACAAAAACAGAGAGGTAGATGCATGGAACAGAATAGAGAAGCAAAAGACGAACCCAGCTATTTACCCTTATTTGCTCTTTGACAAGCCAATTAAGAAAATTCAGTGGGGGAAAAGATTCCCTATTTAACAAATGGTACTGGATGAACTGGCTGGCAACCTGTAGAAGACTGAAACTGGACCCACACCTCTCACCATTAACTAAGTTAGACTCTCACTGGATTAAAGATTTAAACTTAAGACATGAAACCATAAAAATATTAGAAGAAACAACAGGGAAAACATTTGAAGAAATCAGCCTGGGAGAATATTTTATGAGGGGGACCCCCCAGGCAATTGAAGCAACACCAAAAATACACTATTGGGACCTGATCAAACTAAAAAGCTTCTGCACCGTCAAGAACACAGTAAGTAAAGCAAGCAGACAGCCTCAGAATGGGAGAAGATATTTGCAGGTATGTCTACAACAAAGAATTAACAACCAGAATCCACAGAGAACACAAGCATATTAACAAGAAAAGAAGAAGTGATTCTATCTCAGTTTGGGCAAGGGACTTGAAAAGAAATTTCTCTGAAGAAGACAGGCACATAGCCTACAGATATGTGAAAAAATGCTCATCATCCTTAATCATCAGAGAAATGCAAATCAAAACTACTTTGAGATATCATCTAACTCCAGTAAGATTAGCCCACAGCCCAAAATCCTAAAACCAGAGATGTTGGCGTGGATGTGGAGAAAAGGAAACACTTCTACACTGCTGGTGGGAATGGAAACTAATACATTCATTTTGGAAAGATGTTTAAAACACTTAGGGATTTAAAAATAGACCTACCATTCAATCCTACAATTCTCTAGTAGGAATATATCCAGAAGACCAAAAATCACATTATAAGAAAAATATTTGTACAAAAATGTTCATTGCAGCCCAATTCATAACTGCTAAGTCATGGAAGGAACCCAAGTGCCCATCAACCCATGAGTGGATTAATAAATTGTGGTATATGTACACCATGGAATATTAATGCAGCCTTAAAAAAGATGGAGACTTTACCTCTTTCATGTTTACATGGATGGAGTTGGAACATATTCTTAGCAAAGTATCTCAAGAATGGAAGAAAAAGTATCCAATGTACTCAGCCTTACTATGAAACCAATTTATAGCTTTCATATGAAAGCTCTAACCCAATTATAGCCCAAGAAGGAGAAAGGGGAGTGGGATGGGAGGGGAGGGGGAGGATGGATGGAGGGAGGGTAATTGGTGGGACCACACCTATGGTGCATCTTACAAGGGTACATGTGAAATTTACTAGGTGTAGAATATAAATGTCTTAACACAATCACTAAGAAAATGCCATGAAAGCTATGTTAACCAGTTTGATGAAAATATTTCAAAGTGTATATAAAACCAGTACATTGTACCCCATGATTGCATTAATGTACACAGCTATTATTTAATAAAAGAAAAAACTTTAAAAAAGCAAACAAAATAAAGGTATGTGGTATGAATACACATGGTGATTATTATGTAAAGTTTAAAGTTCGCACCTAGGCTCTTTTTGTTGCCGTTGTCTGCCAGCACTCTCAGGCCACTTCTCCTTAATGCTCACTCTCCCACACCTGATCCCTGCCAGAATTATTGTAGTTTCAGTAGCCACAGCAATTATCCTTACAGAACTTTGGTCTCTTGGTTTCTCTCTCTCTCTCTTTTTTTTTTTGCCATGAATGAAAGGACTTTATTTATTTTTATTAAGGCATAAACACATAGAGCATGTATACATTGATGCCTTTATAGGGTACAATGCTGATATATGTAATTAGGAATGCTTACATCAAACCTAGTTAATATAGCCTTCACCTCATTTACTTAATTATTGTGTTAAGACACTTATACTCAGCTCGGCGCCTATAGCTCAACCGGCTAAGGCGCCAGCCACGTACACTTAAGGTGGCGGGTTCGAATCCCCAGCCCGGATCCACCAAACAACAATGACGGCTGCAACCAAAAAATAGCCAGGCGTTGTGGCGGGCGCCTGTGGTCCCAGCTACTTGGGAGGCAGAGGCAAGAGACTCGCTTGAGCCCAGGAGTTGGAGGTTGCTGTGAGCTGTAATGCCACG
>CAUYTI010097366.1:0-22291 GCA_963575145.1 Galago senegalensis
ATTTAGTTGGGCAACTGTAGTTCCATCTATTTGAGAGACTAAGGAAAAATAATTACCCTAGCCCAAGAGATGGATGTTTCTGTGAAATTTGATGGCATAGCACTCTACCGAGAATGACAAAGTAAATCTCTGTCTCAAAAAAAAAAAAAAAAAAAAAGAAAGAAAATAAAAAAAAAGAATATGCTACTTGTGTTCATATGAAATTTTACCACCTGGAAAGGAGCCTGAGTTTCTTGCTGCAGAAAATCTCAACTATTGTGTCAGGTAGTGACTGGAATCTAAGGTACTAATATAAATCCATAAGGCCAAAATAGGAGATCACTTCTCTGTCTGTGGATAAAAGGCTAAGAAATGTCCTAGAACAAACACCTGTAGGACACCAGCTGAAGTGAGCAGAAAATTCCATGGAGTATCTTTGACCAGAAACCTGTATCCCAAGACAGTCCAGGATGAAGTTCCTGTATGCTCACCATGGATAACATCAGAATGGGTGTTTCTCTGGCTAACATATTTAAGCTTAATCTTATTCCTGCTAAGCATGAATAATTGCTGTGAGGGTTTTTTGTTGGGTTTCAAATGTTACAAAGTGTGGCTTCTTTCCTCCACACTCAATTTCTGATTCTTTCATCCTTTCCTTTTCATGTCAAGGATTTGTAACTGAATGAAACAAGGTGTTTTATACATAGTGCTACCCTGAGATGGTATACAACAATAAATTGAGTCCAGTGATCAGACAATGATTTTTTTTGTTTGTTTATATGGGACAGAACTAAATGATACATCACACATTCTGAGTTCTATCTTACAAAATCTTTTACTTATTTCACTAGAATAAGCTGGTTTGAAACAGTAGGTGTCTCACTGAAGGTTACTTCTTGAAATATGATGAGGCACTGTGTCCAGTAGTGTACTCCATACCTGAAGTTTATGATGATCACAAGAAATATCAGACTATCTAAATTTTCATCAATCCTGAATTATGCACTGGGTGTGTCAAAACGTCTGGCTTCTTGGTCAGAAACTAAGTTGAAAAGTTATGTAGGATCACACATAATGCACAATAACCAATAAAATATGATAAGGATAAAAGAAATCCAATGCATAGTTGTGGTATCTCCAACATGCCTAAGTGTCACCGAGCCCTGAGGATTGGACAATCTTCAAAGTTCCTAAATAGCTCATTTCTTAAATAGAATTCAATTACTTATTCCATGAATGACTACAATATTTTGATGCTCCGGGCCTCCAAATTGGGCAGGTACCCTGTGCTCCCATGTTAGAGTCAAGGCTGAGCAATAGAACAACAACATCAGCCCTGAATTGACTCCGGGTTTCTACTCAAATAGAAAAGGTAATCAAGTGTGGTATACCTTACCAATAATTCCAGATTCTCCAGAGGCTGAGGCAAGAAGGTCACTTTAACTGAAGAGATGTGTGTCATATGTGAAAGGCTAAGGTCATGGAAAATCTAGCTTGAGAACAGAGTGAGAGTCTGTCTCATGAAAAATAATGAAAGAAACAAGTTACAGTTTGGTACAGTTCAGTACAGTTTCCAAGAGCAAAATTACTAGGAAATGTCAGTACGCAGATAAAATACAGGCCTACATAAAGGAGGAAATTTATTGTGGTTGCCAGTAAGAGGAGGAAAAAATGAATCAGGACAAGGTGGTTTGAGGTTGGGTTGTTAAGAGACTTTTAGTTGAACTGATATGTAGGGGTCATCCATAGATGCTGGTTCCTAGTCTTGGACAGATTGGGGCAAGTGAATATTGGCCCAGACTGAAAAGTACAACAGAAGGGCTGGACTGTGGAATCTGTATATTTAAGTGTACATAAAAAAACTTACTTTAGTCCCAAATTCACTGTGTGCACCATTTAGAGTGACTAAGAATCTAACATACCAAAGGGTCAGAGTTGTGTAAAATCTGAATTCTTGACTAATACGGGTTGTAGGAAAAAATTTCCCTATGAGAAAATACTTTATCACGTTGACAGCAAATGTAGGGGAAATTTTTCAACACTAAATCAGTGGTCAAAAGTAAAAATACTGGCCAGGTGTTGTGGTCTGCACCTATAATCCCAGCTACCTGGGAGGCTGAGAGAAGAAAATTGCTTAAGCCAAGGAGTTGGAGATTGCTGTGATCTGTATACACCTCAGAGTATAAGAGTATAAGTCTCTGTTTCTATATCAAAAATAGTAAAGATGAAGAGCAACTCCACTACAAAGTTTTACTCCATGTATTTATTTAGACAGAGTCTTGTTTTGTTACTTTGGTAGAGTACCTTGGTATCATATATCACAGCAAACTTCAAGTGTTCTTTTCTTTTTTCTTTTCTTTTGTTTTGAGACAGAGCCTCAAGCTGTCCGCCTGGGTAGACTGCCATGGCATTACAGCTCACAGCAACCTCCAACTCCTGGGCTCAAGCGAGTCTCTTGCCTCGGCCTCCCAAGTAGCTGGAACCACAGGCGCCAGCCACAATGCCCGGCTATTTTTTGGTTGCAGCCATCATTGTTGTTTGGTGGTCCAGGCTGAGGATTCGAACCCGCCACATTAGGTGTACGTGGCTGGCACCTTAGCTGGTTGAGCTATAGGCGCCGAGCCTCAAGTGTTCTTTTCAAATGAATCTATTCCCTCAGCTGTCATCCAAGTAGCTGCATAATATCCAGCCATATTTTTATTCTTCAGAGAGAGGTATGTCACTAGTGCTGAGACTGGTCTACAATTTAGGAGCTGAGACAATCCAACTGACTGTGCCTCCCAAATTGACAAGTTGAGAGGCATCAAGAATGAACCTTGGTCACTAAACCTGGTTTGAAAAATATCCTTTCTTCATGTCTGAAGTGGTAGCTTACAATTAGCATGTGAGTTTCTAAATGGTACCAGCCAATCTACAAGAAAAAAATAGCTGGAAATTGAGGTAGGAGCTTCTAGTTCAAGTTACTGGGTAGGTGGAGGCAAAAGAATCTCTTGAACCCAGGTGATAAATGTTTCTGCAAACTGTGATAGCACAGCACTCTGCAGAGAGTGAACACATAAACTTTTTCAATTAAAAACAAACAAACAACAACAACAAAAAAGAAACAGAGCATTCTACTTAAGTGTCTCTATGCAGTTTTACCATCAGAAATGAAGCTTGAGTCTCACTGGTATACAAAACATCAACTGTTGTGTAAGCTTAATGACTGAAATTTCCGGCATTCATGTAAACAATAAAGTACAAATGGAGATTTCTTCTCTGTCTGTGTCTGTAGAGCTACTAATTGTCCTGGATCAAAGAATTGAAGGACAACAAATCAAGTGAGCAGAAAAGTCTAGTGAATATCTTTGACCATAAGCGTGGATCCTATGACATTCCAGGATGAGGTCACTACATTGTCACCATGGATGACATCACAATGTGTGTTACCCTGAATTACCACCTTTAAGTATACTCTAATTCCTCCTTAGCATGAGAGGTTGTTGTCTGAGTTTGTTGTTCGGTTCCAACTCTTACAAGGGGTGAGGTTCTTTTCTCAACACTCAGTTGTGCTTCTTAAATTTTGTTTTCTAACCATGGGTAAGGGATTAAAAAATCCATCCTTTCCTTTTCAAGTCATAGATTTGTAATCAAATGGAAGAGTGTGGTTTCTACCTACTGCTGACCTGGCATGTTATAGAACAAAAAATAAAGCCCAAAGTTCAGAGAATGATTTGACAGACCTAAATGGTACCTCACAATTACCAGTATTACTTTTCATGATGTTTTACTTCTTTCTCTAGAGTAGGCTACCTTCAGATGGTAGGTGTCTCAATGAAGTTTTCCCTCTCAAAATATGTTGAGGCACTTTATCTAGTATTGTTCTTTTTATGTGCAGTGATTTATGATAATCATGGGAAATATCAGCCTATCTTTAAATTTCCATCCATCCTGGATTCCATGCTATGTGTGTCTAAACTTTTTGATTCTTGGCCACAATGCACATTGAAGATCTATGTTGAATCACACGTATAATACACAATATCTATTGAAACTTGAAAAGGATAGAAGAGATCCATGCATAGTTGTGGTGATCTCCCCCTTGTATAGGTAAAGCTGTCCTGAAATCCGACCTACATGTCACTGAGGCCTGAGGATTGGACAATACTCAAGGTCCCCTATAAACTGATTTCTTACATAGAGCTCAGTGGCATAGCCCATGAATAGCCCTTATAATATTCTGATGCTCTGTTCAGCCAAATGGGGAAGATCCCTTGAACTTTCATGTTAGAGACAAGGCTAACCAACAGAAAGACAAGCTCAATCCTAATCTCCCACTGGGTTTATACTCAAATATAAAGGGTAGTCAAGTGTTATACCCCTTACCTATAATTGTAGATACTCCAGACACTGAAGCAGGTGGACCTCTTCAATGGAAGAGTTGGATGTCATTGTATGCAATGGTGAAGTCATATACAAGTTACTCTAGGGAACAAGTGAGAGTCAATGTCTGGAAAATAATGATAGAAAGATAGAAGGAAAGAATGAAAGAAAGATGGCAATAAAGAAAGAAAAAAGGAAAAGTTTTTCTAGGTACATTTTCTAAGAACAAAATCATCAGTAAAGGTCAGTAGGCAGATGGGGGCAGTGCCTGTGGCTCAGGAGTAGGGCATCAGCCCCATATGCCTGAGGTGTTGGGTTCAAACCCAGCTCCGGCCAAAAAAAAAAAAAAAAAAAAAAAACTGCCAGTAGGCAGATGGAATATGGAATTACATAAAGGAGGAGATTTATTGCAGTCCCTGGGGGTAGGAGGAAACAACAAGTCTCGAACAACTTCCTTTGTGGTTGGTTTTCTGGGAGACTGCCAGCTATTCTGATGGGTAGAGGTCATCCAGAGATGTCTGTTTCCTGGTTGTGGACTGATTGTGGCAAGCGAATGTTGGCCCAAATTGAAAAGTGCATCAGAAGGGGGGGGGTATAGAATCTGGATATTTTAGTGTGCATAACATAGCCTGACTGGAGCAAAGAATTTATTATTGGGGCAGTTTAGAGTTACTACAAGAACCTAAGATACCAAAGAGTCAGAGCTGTGTAAAATCTGAAGTCTTGCCTAATAATTGCTGTAGAAAAAAAAATTCCCTATGAGATAATAATTTCTCCAGTTGACATCTAATCTAAGGGGAAATTTTCATCACTAGATTAATGGTCTAAAGTAAAAATAATAGCCAGTTGTTGTGTTATGCAGCTGTAGTACAAGCAATAAAGTAGACTTAGAGAAGAGAATCACCTGAGCCCAGGAGTTGGATGTTGCTATGATCTGTAGATGCTACAAAACTTTGCTGAGTCTAATAAATAAAGTAAATATTTTTCTCTATAAAAGAAAAAATTAAAAATGAGGAGTAACTCCAATACAAATGATTTTCTTTTTTGGGGACAGAGCCTCAGGGTATCCCCCTGGGTAGAGCGCTATGACATCACAGCTCACAGCAACCTCCAACTCCTGGGCTCAAGCGACTCTCCTGCTTCAGCCTCCCAAGTAACTGGGACCACAGGCGCCCGCCACAATGCCTGGCCATTTTTTGGTTGCAGCCATCATTGTTGTTTTGGTGCGCCTGTGCTGGATTCGAACCCGCCATCTTAAGTGTATGTGGCTGGCACCTTAGCCACTTGAACCACAGGCATCACGCTGATACAAATGATTTTCTACATTTCGTTATTGAGACTCAGTCTTGTTTTATTGTTTTGGTAGAGCAAACATAGCTCTACCAAAACAACATATCATAGTTCACAGCAAACTTCAAATTTTCACATCAAACAAACTTATTCTCTCATCCAGCATACCAGGATCCTGCATAACATTGTCTGCTATTAATTTTCAGAGATGGATATCTCACTAGTGCTGAGACAGGTCTTCCATTCGAAAGCTTAGACAATCCTTCTGAAAGGGCCTCCCAAATTGCCAAGATGAGAGGCATGAAGAACCACCCCTTTCCACAAAACCTAGTTTGAAATATATCTTATTTTTGATGTTTGAAGGCTAAATATGAGGGTGGTGAGTTCAAAAAATTGTCCTAGTCAATCTTCAATTTAAAAAAAAAAGAGCTGTGTATTGAGGCGGGTGCCTTTAGTTCAACCGAACATGGAAACTGAGGCAAAAGAATCACCTGAGGGCAGGTGATAGAGGATTCTAAAAGTTGTGATGGCACTACACTCTTCTGACAGTGCCAAAGCAAAACTCTGACTAAAAACAAACAAACAAACAAACAAACAACAACAACAAAAAGACCATCCTATTTAAGTGTTTACATTCATCTTTACCATCTGGAATGCAGGTTGTGTCTGAATGCTGTACAAAGTCTCTACTGTGGTGTCAGCCTAGTGATTAGAATCTCAGTCATTAATGTAATCAATAAGGCACAAATGGGATATCACTTCTTTGTCTGTGTATAGAAGTCTAAGAAATGTCTTGGATTAAACACTTGTAGGATACTAGCTGAAGTGAGCCAAGTATTTCAGTGAGTATATTTGACCAGAAGTCTGGATACCACATGACAGGGTGAAGTCACTACATGCTTATCATGAATGACATCACAATGTTGTTGCCCTGGGCTATCATCTTTAAGAATAATCTTCTTCGTACTAAGCATACATAGTTGCTATCCAGGTTTGTTTGTTTGTTTGTTTGTTTGTTTTGTAGAGACTGAGTATCAGTTTATTGCTCTCAGTAGAGTGCAATGGCGTCACAGCTTACAAAAACCTCCAACTCCTGGGCTTAAGCGATTCTCCTGCCCCAATCTCCCACATAGGCGCCCACAGGAACACCTGGATATTTTTCTTTTGCAATTTGACCAAGGCTGGGTTGGAACCCACCACCCTTTTATATGGGGCTGGTGCCTTAAGCACTGAGCCACAGTCACTGCCCACTGTCCAGGTTTGTTGTTGGGTTCAAACTGTTACAAAATGTGGGATTATTTACTCCACAGTCAATTTCTGCTTCCAAAATTTTGTTTTGTAACCATGGCCAAGGGATTCAACAACCCATCCTTTCTTTTTCAACTCATGGTTTTATAATCAAATAGAAGAATGTGCTTCATACCTAGTGCTGCCTTGAGATGTTACAGAACAAGAAATCAAGCCCAATGATCAAACAATGATTTGACACACCTAAATGCTATGTCACACTTCCCAGTTCTACTTTTCATGATGTTTGAATTTTTTCACTTGAATAGGCTTTTTTTGGAAAGTAGGTGTCTCACTGAAGGCTTTCTTTCAAAATCAGGTGAGGAACTTTGTCAAAAAATGTACTCCATCCCTGTCATTATTTATGATTCTCTGGGGAAATATCTGCCAATCTTTATTTTATTTTATTTTATTTTGAGACAGAGCCTCAAGCTGTCCCCCTGGGTAGAGTGCCGTGGCATTACAGCTCACAGCAACCTCCAACTCCGGGGCTCAAGCGAGTCTCTTACCTCTGCCTCCCAAGTAGCTGGGACCACAGACGCCCGCCACAACGCCCGGCTATTTTTTTTTTGGCTGCAGCTGTCGTTGTTTGGCGGGTCCGGACTGGGGATTCAAACCCGCCACCTTAGCTGTACGTGGCTGGCACCTTAGCCAGTTGAGCTATAGGCGCCGAGCCTGCTAATCTTTATATTTCCATCAATCCTAAATTCTGTGCTATATGTATGTAAGCTTTTGTTATCATGACCACAATACAAGTTGAAAAGTTATGTTGGATCACATGTATAATACTCAATAATATAGAAACCTGATAAGGATAAAAGAGATCCATTCATAGTTGCGGTGATCTCCCACTGTGGATATGTGAAACAGTCCTAACATACAACTTATGTGTGTCAACCAGCCCTGAGAAGTGGACAATCCTAAAGGTCTACAATAATTCATTTTTTTAAGTACAACTCAATGATATATCCCACACATTAGTGCAATATTTCGATGCTCTAGGCACTGTAATAGGGGAGAAACCCTGAGCTCCCATGTTACAGAAAAGGCTGAGCAACTGAAAGACAACCTCATCCCTGATCACCCACCATATTTCTACTAAAAAAGAAAGGGTAATCAAGTACTAAATCTTTTACCTATAGTTACAGCTGAGGTTGGAGAAATTTTTGGAGTATCACTTCAACCGAAGAGTTGGATGTAACTGTGTGCAAGGCTGAGATCATGGAATATCTACCCTGGGGAACAGAGTGAGAGTCATTCTGCAGAAAAACAAAGAAAGAAAGAAAGAAAGAAAGAAAGAAAGAAAGAAAGAAAGAAAGAAAGAAAGAAAGAAAGAAAGAAAGAAAGATAGAAAGAAATAAAGAAAGAAAGAAAGAAAGAAAGAAAGAAAGAAAGGAAGGAAGGAAGGAAGGAAGGAAGGAAGGAAGAAAGAAGGAAAGAAAGAAAAAGGAAGGAAAGAAAGAAAGAGGAAGGAAGGAAGGAAGAACAGAAAGAATGAAGAGAAGGAAGGAAGGAGAGAAAGATAGAAAAAAAAATTGCTAATCACAGTTTACAAGAGTGAAATTAATTGGAAAGAAAAATAGGCACATGAAATACAGGACTACATAAAAGGAGTTTATTGTGGTTTCCAGAAAGAGGAGGAAACAATGAGTCAGAACAACTTAATTAGTGGTTGCTTACTTATGAGACTGCCAGTTGATTTGGTGGGAATAAGATGTCCAGAGATACCTGGATTCTGGTCTTATACTGATTGGGGCAAGGAAATATTCAACAAAATTAAAAAGTTCAACAGAAAGGGTAGAGTATATAATCTGGATATTTTAGTGTGCATAGATGTACCAGATTTGAGTCAAGTATTCACTGTGTGGGCAGTTCAAGTGACTATAAGAATTTAAGATACAAAAGGATCAGAGTGTTTTAATATCTGAAAATTTTTGTTGTTGTTGTTTGTTGGTTGGTTAGTCTTTGGACATTTTTGCCCATGGATTTGTTTTAACCAGCATCCTTCATTTTACTGAGTTGGTGCCTTATTCCTTAGAGCCTCAGATACTGCCCTGAAATCTTAACTAATAGAGATGGTAGAAAAAAATATTCCCTATGAGTATAATTTCTCCAGTTGATATCAAATCAAGAGGAAATATTCAACACTACATCCATGGTCAAAATTTAAAATAATAGCCAGGCATTGTGACATGCACCTTTCGTCTCAAGTACTCCTTGCCTGAGAGAAGATATTTGCCTAAGCTCAGGAGTTGGAGGTTGCTGTGATCTGTAATCAACAGAGTTCTTTATTCAGTTTGATAAAGTAATTCCCTCTATCTTTTAGGTGAAAAGCCTATATGACTTTACCTCTGTGTCTGAGAGTGAGTAGTATTAAATGTTTTGTATCTCTACAAAATAGGAGGCCCTAAGTCAAACCCCATGCTTTTGTCCTGGTATGCATGATGTAATATTTTTCTGCCTTAACACTGGTCAGGACACTGAGGAATGTACAACCATCATCAGTATGTCTCAAAAGCCTCTGGCTTGTTGTTGTACATTATTAAGTTCGTAAAGCAGGCAAACAAGCAGCCTCCTCCCCAAAAGCAATTTTGTCAATTCATCAATAAGTGGGCTATTAAGTTGACAATGTCCTTTAATATGATTACTATTTGAAGAAGAATGGATTACATACAAGAATGTGTATCACTTGATCAGTAGACTAGCAGGCACCATGGAAAGGTTAATTTATTTTTTACAATATGTTAGTGAAGTAATGGTAGGATTATTAATTAACTATGTATACATGCAGTTGCAATTATATAAGCTGGGACTAGATAAAAAAGTTTGCTACAGTTTATCTAATGGCTATGGACCTTCTTGTTCTATACAATTTCAATAGCAAACCTATACTCTGCATCACTGACCACTGAAGAAAAACACAAGACAACAATTGGCATAGTTAGCAGGATCAGAGAAGAGGATAAGGACCACAGGACAGCAGGGCTCATTTCTCCCACTTGACAGGTGCAAGTCTAATGTACGTTTTGAAATTAGGAGGTTCTGGCTACCTGGTGTGTATACAGGACTCCTAGCATTTACAAAGATTTAATACAGACAGTGGGCAATTCTCAAACCTTAGAATAACAGTATATTTCTTTTTTGAAGATCTTTTTATGTTTTTCAGTTATTACTGTCAAAATTAAGGTTCTGTTAGAATTGTTTCAGGTGGTTGCTAAACATTGTTATTGATTTACTCCTTAAATAAAGAGTCAGTTAAATTACAAAGTATGGAAGAATGTGAGTAGGGCACTCAAGAGAGTGCATCAAAGTGGTGACTTCATTCACAAAAATGTATGGAGTGCTTACTATTTGGTTAAATCTTCAGGAACTTTTCCAGTCTGGCTCAGAAATGGGAGAATTATCCCCTCAACTACTTTGCCCTTTCCTCCCCAGATGGAGCCATAGGAGAAGGAATAGCCTATTTATGATGAAGCTAAGAAAAAGCCTAAAAAAAATTGTTGGTTTAGTGACTGTGATGAGGAAGCTAAGAAAGGCGAAAATTCTCATAAAGATCTCATTGACTTTGAGTGAGTGCACTACTAATAGCTCAAATGCTCAAAATATAGAAGAGTTAAGAAAAAGTGCTGAAAGATTAATTATAAAATGTAGAAAAAATGGTTCAGTCCACAGAAAAGAAAGATTCTAAGAATGTCACATTACTGCACCCCCTCATTACAGTGCTCCTCTAGAACTTCTCCTCAACCTTTAAGACAGCCAGCTACTGTGCCTAAATAACCTCTTAAGGGGCAGGATGGTCCTCAGACTCCCACAGCACTTCCTAGTTTATACCTAGTTTGGCCTGATTCAATAAGTTCTCAATATATTACAAGAGTCCATTTTTGAGTTGATTCCTCTATATTTAATCTTGTCTATGTTGTCACTGTGTCCACTTCTATATTGCCCTTTGCACCCCTAGTGGCACTGGAGAATATCCCCTGTATTTCAAGAGGAAAGACATACAGTACCACATATTTTTCATATCCAAATAGAAATTAAATTTCTAAAAACTCTCAAAGATGTAGTTCATGCATATGGTGGTAATTCTCCATATATCATAGGCTTCTTGTTGTACCCATTTTTACCAGAAAAGATAGACATTCCCCCCACTTAGATGCAATCAATTTATTATACCTTCACATGGGATTGCTGCTCTGAGGGGAAGTTGGCCTTGAAGTGGGGTACAGTCTTTTAAAGTCTTTTTGCATAGCTAAGCAAATAGGCCAGTTCAGAAATGAAGGTCCACGTGATGGATCTCCAACAGGTCCTTGGGCCCTCAATGCTGGAGGAGTTGGAGGTTCTGGTCTTCCAATTTAGGGACCAAGTTTTGGGTACGGTCCTGATGGAGAATCAAAGAGAATATGAGATGGAGTTAAGTGAGTAGCACACATCAGTGTGGGGTCAGCCTGCCCCCAAAACCAGCCAATCCAGGTCACAGAGGTCCGTAAAATGCCTGGTATCACATTCTCACCATAGCCCATGGTGCAGTGGCTGAAATCTGAGAAGTTATTCAAGAGAGACTTAAGAGGAAATAGCTGGGTGGATGATCCCTGCCCATTATAAACAAATTATTAAGCAGACCATGACAAACAAAGATGAACAAAAAAACAATGACATAGAAGTCTAACAACCACAGAAAACTGACAAACTGAATAGAGAGGGAGATGTCTCTTCTCTCTCTAGGAAGTGAACCTAAGCTAGTCAAGTTCCCCCATATTATATAGGGATCCAGATATATTTATTAAGGGTGCCACAGCTGAGTCACAGGATGGAAAATTTGGAATCCTGTGACCCAAGTCCACAAACCAAGGACCCCAGGGCAGATGAAAATCACTCTGAGGCTTTGGCCTAGAGCCTCGTACAATGGCAGGTCCATGTGAGGGTCCGAGGACAAGGAACTCACTGGGGACTCCAATAGTTGTGCCCATTGTGACCTGAAAAGGTAGACTTGGACACCACTTAGGTGCAATCTATTTATTATACCTGTGCAGGAGACCACTGCCCTGAGAGTCAGTCAGCCTGGAAGTGGGGGGCAGATTGCATTTTATACTCTTTTTGCATAGCTAAGCAAGTAGGCCAGTAAAGAAGCAAAATGTTGCAGTTAGCTTGGGGCAGATTAACAGCTAGGGTAACAAAAGTTATAGTCTGGGTAACTATAGTTACAGCTTGAGAAAAACAGCTTGTGTAATTTTGCCAATATTGTTTGTTCTCCAGGGAGTAGGGTTTTTTGTGAACTAGAAGACTTTAAATGCTTCTGTATTCTCAAGCCTTTCCTTGACATTGACCATTGGGGAATGGTAAGGAGCTGGGAGATGGACTGGGAATGGGAAATTGCCCATTATATGCTGAACTCTTACTGTGGAAACCATTTACTCATTCCCCAGTATTGGGAAATCTTAGCACTTACCACCTTGAGTCCAGGACAGGTTATTTATTTCACATCTTGGTGGATAGAAGAAGCAAAACTTCAGACCCTACATAATAAGGTCAAGGAACTAACAATTGGTGCTTTTGAAGAAATAACCAGAACAGGAGAATTGTAAGATGTGGAACAACAAATTGTATATACCCCAAATCTATTAATACAAGTAAAAGATGTGTAGCATTAGAGCATGGAAACATCTTGATGAGGAAAAACAGATTAAACAGTTTTTCACTAAAAAATTACAAGTTAATAGGAACCTTTCTCAGAGTTCATTTCTCCTTTGAAAATGACAATTGAACATTTCATTCTAGGAGAAGAAGCTCCTAAAATGCTTCTTCTACAAGTGGCATTTGAAAACATGAAAGTTGATTGTAAGCAAGAGCTAGCAGTTGTTAAAAATCAGTAAGATGTTACCATTGAACAGCATATTCATTCCTGTAGAGAAGTAGGCTCTGGAACTTTTCAAGCTAATTTACAAACTATGGCTATTGCCGCAGTCTTGCAAACTAATGCAGGGAAAGCAAAGTGTTTTAACTGTGAAAAAAATGGATCATGTCAGAAAACAATATAGGAAAGGCAAAACCAAGGGTAAACAGTCCAGTGTATGCTGATGCTTTGGCAAGGGAAAAGATCGGACCAATGAGTGCTTCTCTGTGAAAGAAAAGAAAGCAATATTCTCTCTCCTTGTGGGAAAAAAAAAAATAAGAATAACCCCAATGAGAACCAGGGAAATAGAGGCAGCCTTAGCTCAAGGCTGGCAATAAAAAAAAATGAGCCCCCTTCAATAATTACTTCTCTTGAACAACTATTAAATTTAAAAGATCAGAAGACAAATTCAGACAATTTAGAAATCAAACCACTGATTCAAATTCATGTTTAAGATTATTTCAGCGCACTCATTGAAGTTCAGCATTAGGTCCACCTTTATTAAAGGATATTAATTTACATAGTGGGGAACCACCTAAAAAACTACCTCCTGGAGTTTATGGTCCCATTCCTGAAGGAACAGTAGACTTAATTCTAGGAAGAAACAGTCTTGTTATAAAAGGACTATCAGTCCATTCAGGAGTTATTGATAAAGATTATAAAGATGAAATTTTAATAATGGCTTCAGCCACAAAGGATGTTCAATTAATTGTAGGACAGGGTGTGGCTCAAATCTTCATTTTACCTTATCATAAAGGCAAAGTACTCCAGTACCATGGGAAGAAGATTATGGCCTTCAAATATCTAAAGATAAAATTCAGAGTCAAGAGCCAGGGGAATATTTAGCATATTGTATAAATGCTCAAAATATTATTCCACAGAAAATCCAAATTAGAAGTCATTCACTTCATACTCTCAATGATTTTCCAATATTATTAGGAGATATTATTTGAAGTAGACCACATTTAGGAATTTCCATATGTGCTCTTAAAAATTTATAAGCTATACTAGAAGGAGATTCTACTTTTAACAAAACCTAGGAAAATTACATCAGACGCTGGAAAAGAGTTACAAAGGATTGACTAGCATATTTAAGATGCTCAATTAAAACTAATTTCTTAAAGCAATAATTTTTTATGTTTATATATTTCTATCAATATGTTCTTTCACTAGATTAATTGTCCAAGAAACAGCATTTGTAGAATAGTGTTTTTTACCTAATAAAGCTTCTTAAAAAATGGAGACATATGTCCACAAGATGACATATGTAATCTTAAAAGAGAGGCAATGTTTAAGACATTCAAGTGGAAGAGATCCAGAAAAAAATTGTAGTTTTGCTTAATATGAATAAAATTTTTGTTTTATTGATGTTAATCACTGAATGGCAAATTGCTTCATCAGATTATGTTGGAATTATATATGACAATTTTCCACAGGATAGAATAATTTTATTTCTCAGAAATACTTCATGGATTCTAACTAACATTATTAAGTTGGAACCTATTGAAAAAATGTAGAAACATTTTATACAGATGCTAATAAAATGAGAGTAGCTGAGTATTTAGGTTTAAATTTCCATAAGGTGCAACAGTCCTCTTATAAGTTTGTACAAAAAGCAGAATTATTTGCTATAATAGTAATAGATTACCCCAGCAAAGCTTTAAATATAACTAGTAATTATTTGTATTCTACCCATGTAGTACCAAAAAAAAAAAAGTAGAAACACTTACTTTACCTACTAATACTCAAGAATTAGTAGTATTGTTTTATATCTTACAACAATTAATAAGAAATAGAGTACATTTTATTTATATTACTCATGTAAGATCTCATACTAATTTCCATGGAACTATTGCAAAAGGCAATGACACTATGGATCAATTAATTGCATATCTACTATCAGCTAAACAAGAATATGAATTACTATAGACTAATGTTGAAGCTTTAAACAGAAGACATATCTCTTGGCACCCTGCTTGAGCCATTGTTCACTCTTGCACTACTTGTTAGCCATGAACTGATCCACATTTACATGAGGCAGTTAATCCCAGAGACTGAGAATCTAATTAGTTATGGCAAATTGTTGTTACTCAATTTCCTGACTTTGAAAAATTAAAATATATACATCATTCAATTGATATATATTCTCATTTTCTTGGACATCAGCATTATCATCAGAAAAAGCCAGTCCAGATTTGACTCATATGTTACTAGGTTTTTCAGTAATGGTTAAGACATCATATATTTAAACAGATAATGGATTTGCTTATATTTCAAATAAATGCCAAGACTTTTTAAAAATATATACTATAAAACATATTACTGATAAACCTGGCAATAGCACAGGTCAAGCTATAATTGAAAGTTAAATTGAACATTGAAGGAAATTATATTAAAACAGAAAAAAAAAGAAGGAAAGCAGTATAATGTTACTCCTAGAGAAAGAATATCCTCTGCCTTATTTACTTTAAATTTTTTGAATATGAATGAAAATAATGAGATTCAAAAATAGAAGCACTAGATAACTGTTACCTCCCCACCATTAAATAAAACAATACATTATAAAGATATTACAAATTCTTGTGTATCTGCACATGTTGTATTATGGAGTAGAGGTTGTGCTTTTATTTATATGCTTCTATTTATACAAGAAATAACAAACTTTGTGTTTCAGATAAGAAATTAAAAATCAGGCACATTCTGGAGGACTTGTGATCTAACCATTAGGAAGAGAAAGAGAAGCACTTAGATGGTGACAAAAAACTTGAAGAGGCTAAGCTTGACTGTGACATGAAGATATAAATGCTCTGCTGTGTTTTGGATAAGGGAAGTCCCCCCAGAAACTTACAAGCAACTGAAGGACTTGTGTCATGAGGCTCATGACTTGGTACAACACTCTCAGCAGGAAATAAATATGATAACCTTTTTTTTTTTTTGGCCATAATTACTTTATTGTCAGCCCCTTTAGAAGGGTATAAATATGAATACTGGAATTATGTTCCTAACCCTGCATGACTCTGTGGATTTAATTGGCTAGAACCAACTGTACCTGTTCATGTTAATGACTCATCTTGGCTTCCCGTCCCATATGAAAACAGGGTGCCATTCAAGCCTGAGAAATAAGGCACTTACATTACTAATTATGCAACTGGTGTTACTGCTCCTTCTATCTGTTTTGGTCATCAATCTCACTGCTTAAAAATGGATACTCAGGCCTAGATTAGCTGATGAGAAACTTGGCCTATTGGCCCTGAGACATTTGCTAATATGTGTACATTAACTACTTACCCTGTGCAAAAGATATGTGACAATCATGGTTGATTAGAATTACTACCTTGTGTTATGCATTCCATCAAAGTAGTTTGTAATTGAATTCACTAGACAAAATGTAAAGGAAAGTTTCCTTATACATTTATAACAAAACCTAAAGGGAAAATCATTGTTTGATCTCTGGGTCTGACCTTGAGAACTACTCTTGATACCCGATATCCTTTCTATGTACCTGAAAAAAGAAATACCATACTAATATTGAGTATGTCTCCTTTACAATGGATTAATGGCAATGTATTACCACCTTCTCCTGGAATTGCACATACCCTAAACAGAGTCGTTTGTGGAAAGTGGTTGCAAATTTCCAGTCTTTAAAAGCCTGGTCAGGACAAAATGTCAAAATAAAACTGTTTATGAAATGAGATTTGAAGGGAAAGACATAAAATATATACAGGCATATCTACAATTACCCATTGTGTGGCTCAAGGGTAATGTTACTTGGAATAAAGTAATAGGAGAGCTATTCTGTTTAAAAAGTCAAATGTTCACTTGTATTAACAACTCTATAAGTTTTAACCCTTCAAAGTAACAACTATCTGTGCTCAGAGTTGGCATTGATGTGTGGTTTCCTGTAAACCTGATGATACCATTGCCAGAATCCCTGGCTCTCTCTATACTTCAGATGTTGGCTGACCATTTCCTGAAAAGAAGCAAATGCATCATTTGATTTTGATTGCTGCCATTTTGGGAATTATCAGTTACCACAACCTCGGCTACTGGAGGAGGGGCCTCTACTCGGAACACCCTGACCCAGAATTTTGTGCCTGATTGGCAAAAGAATTCTGAGCAACCTTAGACTGCCCAGAAACAAATTGAAACTGAAATGTATATTGAAAATTCAGATTTAGAACAAGCTGTGGTAATGTTAGCAGATAGATTGGTCGGTTTAAAAAAATAAGCTTAAATGTCATTGGAATGTAACGATTTGTATTACCCCCACTGTGTATAATGAAACTAAATTTCCTTGCAATAAGGTTAAAACATATTTGTTAAACCATGAGAATTTGACTGAAGATATTATGAATTTACAACATGAAGTGTATTCAACTTTCCAAAACAAAGTGGGAAAGTTTTATGGTGACTCTATCTTGCAAAAGATAGCACATGGAATTTAACTTAATGTTTTATCTCATTGGAAGTTTGATATAAATAAATAAAATGCTCTCATTGGAAGTTTGGTGGGAACATTTGCTTCATTACTAATTTTATGTTTGATTTTGTACATAATTTGTAGAAAATTTATTACTTTTTAATTAACTCATAACAATGTACATTAATACTATCATGGGGTACAATGGATTGTTTCTGTATACATTTTGAAGTACTTTCATCCAACTGGTTAAAAGAGCCTTAGTTCTTTACTGATTATCGTATATACTTTCAAACATTCAGCATGAATTTAATACTGATAATAATAAGTGAAGTAAGATTAGGAAACTACCATTAGTATTACAATTCAGTGTGAAGTCTGAGTTACACATATGCAAATGATTTTGTTTGGGGTAAAAACATAAAAGAGACTGGCTGGCTGCTCTTGCTTAGCCTAAGGTGTTTTCAGAAACAAAACTAGAGATTATAATGTTAATGAGGGGAAGGGCAGAGATCAGTGAACTGACAGGTATTTGGGCTTCCAGCTATGATCCTGGCCTGACTCTCTGGTATTCCTTTGTGAAAGTATCTCTGCATTTCTGCAAGCTGCAGGCAGGAACTCAATCATAAAAGAAATCCTTCTCAGAGCCATTATCCCTAGGAGAGCACTTAAAATGAACTGCCACATCTGAACATGGTGTGCTGATCTCTACACAATACATTTGAAGATATGTTGGATGACACATATAATACACAATAACTAATGAAACCTGATAAGTGTAAAAGAGATCTAATGCATAGTTGTAATGATCTCCCAACATGGAAATGTAAAAGTCCTGACATACTCCCTATGTGTCACCAAGGCCTGAGTAATGGACAGTCCTCAAAGGCCCTGATAAGCTCATTTCTTATGTAGAGCACAATAATATTTCCCATGCATGACTACAATATTTTTATGCTCTGGGCAGC
The DNA here is from genome assembly GCA_963575145.1 of Galago senegalensis. NCBI lineage: Eukaryota > Metazoa > Chordata > Mammalia > Primates > Galagidae > Galago > Galago senegalensis. The sequence goes on from CAUYTI010097366.1 coordinate 18,197, forward strand.
CAAATTGGATAGATTCAAGTGAGCTTCCATGCAAAAGAAAATGCTGAACAAAAGAAAGACAACCCAATTTTCCCACTGGGTTTCTACTCATCCCAGTTCTCCCACTGGGTTTCTATTCAAAAAGAAAGAGTAGTCAATTGTTGTATCCCTTATATATATTTCCAGCCACTTTAGAGCCTAAGCAGGAGGGTCACTTCAACTGAAAAGATTGATAACATTGTGTGCAAGTTTGAGGTCATGGACAATCTACCCTCTGGAATACAGTCAGAATCGGTCTTATGAAAAATAATGGATTAAATTTTGTTAGGTACAGATACCAATAATGAAATTACATAATAATTAAGAAGTGTGTAAAAAGTGTGGATTCTGTTTTAGTCTACTACAGGTCAACAGCCAGATTGCCCAGCATTATTTGTTAAATAGGAAATCATTTCCCCACTCAACGTTTTTAACTCGCTTATCAACAATAAGATAATTGTAAGTTTCTGGGTTCATACACTGGTTTTCTATTCTGCTCTGTTCGTGTACATCTCTGGTTTTGTCCCAGCAGTATGTTGTCTTGATCACTATAGATTTATAGTATAGTCTGAGATCTGGTAGCATAATTTTTCCCAGTTTGTTTTTCTTCCCGAGTAATGATTTGCCTATTCAAGGTTTGTTCTGATTCCATTAAAAATAAAGTATTATTATTTCAAAATCTTTAAAGTAAGACAGTGGAGCTTTAATAAGGATTGCATTAAAATTATATATTGCTTTGGGTAGTATGGACAGTTTAAAAATGTTGATTCTTCCCAACCATGAGTATGATATGTTTTTCCACTTATTAACATTTTCAGCTATTTCTTTTCTTAGAGTTTCACAATTGTCTTTATAGAGATTTTTCACTTCTTTTGTTAGGTAAACTCCCAAACATTTTATCTTCTTTGGTACTACTGTGAACAAAATAGAGTCTGTGACTGTTTTTCAGATTGACTATTGTTAGTATACATAAAAGTTGCTGATTTATGAATGTGGTTTTGATTCCTGAGATGAAACTTTATTCCTTTCTCACTTCTAACAGTTCTGTAGTTCAATCTGTTTTTTTTCCAGATATACAATCATATCATTTACAAAGATAGAAAGTTTGATCTCTTTGAATCTTATATAAATATCTTTGATTGTATTTTCTTCCCTAATTGTGAAAGCTAAATCTTCCATTACAATGTCAAAGAGCAATGCAGACATGGGCAACCTTGCCTGTTTCTAGATCTGAGTGGAAATGATTTCAATTTAACTTTATTCAATATGATATTGGTTGTGGGTTTGCAGTAAATGGCCTCTAATAAGTTAAGAAATGTTCCTTCTATACCAGGTTTCATAAGTGTTCTGATCATAAACAGATGTTGGATATTATCAAAAGTGTTTTCTGCAGCAAGTGAGAGAATCATATATTCTTTGTTTTTTAATTTCTTTATGTGCTGAATTATATTTCTAGATTTACATGTATGAAACCAGCCTTGAGATCCTGGGATTAAACCCAATCTGTCATACTGTATAATTTGTTTGATGTGTTGCTGGATTCCGTTTGTTGGGATTTTGTTGAGTATATTTGCATCGATAATATTCAATAGTGATATTTGTCTATAATATTCGTTTCTGGTTTGGTCTTATCCTGGTTTGAAAAACAAGGTAATGTTTGCTTCATAAAATGTGTTGGATAGTATTCCTTCTTTTTTCTATATTTTGAAATAGGTTAAGAAATATTGGTCCTAGTTCCTCTTTTAGGGTTTGGTATGTTGCAATCCCACATCCATGGCTTCATTTCTAACTTTGGGATTTTGTCATATGGGTTAATCTTACTGGTGTTAGATAATGTCTCAAAGTACGTTTGATTTGTATTTCTTAGATTATTAAAGATAGTGAGCATTTCTTTATATATCTATTGACCATGCACCTGTCACCTTCTCATAAGTTTCTCTTCATGTCCCTTGCCCACTCTGAAATTGTATCACTTGTTTTTTACTTGCTAATACATTTGAGTTCTTGTGGAGGAAAAACCCCACAGCTGTGTGCTCCCTCACAAACTATGTGCTCCCTTTAAGCTCCAGAGGCAGGTGGACAGACGTCTGTGGAATACAACTCTGTCGATGACTCAGTATCCTTGGTCAGCATGGAACAGGGTATTAGGGCATAAAAACCCATCTCCAGTGACTCTGGCTGTGTGGCTGTTAAGCCTGCAAAGAAAGGGTTAAAAACCTTTCTGCAGAGACATAGCCTAGGTGTTGATAAGTGAAATCTTATCAGAAAATTACGTAGGCCTCCAGATTGCCAGAGACAGAAGCCATAAATCTGCTTTCTGTAATACAATGAGTGTATAGTGCAACTTCAAGGTTTTACTCCCCTCTTGGTAGTCTCAAGTCTTTAGACAAACTCCCTTTTGCAGCTGTCTCAAGGTTTCAAACTTTGTGTCTTTTTGAAGGTTGAACTAACTTTAGAAAATAGTATGAATGTTTTGCTTGTTAATTAATAATGTCTACATGACCAGCCAACTATAAAAGGTGGTCTTGAACAATAAAGCTCTGCTACTTCCACCAGAGGAGTAGTCTCTCTCTTTCACTATAATAATTCCAGATGTGAGACTGCACCTGTAGTGACGCTGTCTGTCTCTCGTGAAACCCCAACGCAACAGGTGATCTCATCTCTGTCATTTCTGATTGATGAAATTGGAGATTTTACTCTTTTATTTCTGGTTAGCCAAAGGTTTATCTATTTTATTGACCTTTTCAAAAACCAACTTTTTGATTCACTAATCTGTTGTATAATTCTTTTATTTTCAATTGCATTTAATTCTGCTCTAATTTTGGTTATTTCTTTTCTTCTGCTGGGTTTGGGGTTGGAGTGTTCTTCCTTTTCCAGTTGCTCGAGCTGTCCCATTAAGTTGTTCATTTCCTCTCTTTCTGTTCTCTTGAGGAAGGCTTGCAATGCCATAAATTTCCCTCTTAGGACTGCCTTTGCAGTATCCCAGAGGTTCTGGTACTTTGTGTCTTTATTATTGTTTTGCTCCAAAAATTTGGTAATTTCTTTCTTAATGTCATCTATGACCCAGTTATCATTTAGCATAAGATTATTTAGTTTCCATGTCTTTGTATGAATTTGCAGATTCCTGTTGTTACTGAGTTCAACTTTTATTCCATGATGGTCCAAGAAGATAGAAGGAATAATTTCTATTTTTAAAAATTTCCTGAGGTTAGCCTTGTGACCTAAGATATAATCAATTTTGGAGGATGTTCCATGGGCTGATGAGAAAATGTGTATTTAGTTTTGTTAGGATGAAATGTTCTGTAGATGTCTGTTAAATCCAATTGTTGAATAGTTAATTTTAAGTCTAAAAATTTCTTTGTTTAGTTTTTTATTGGAGGATCTATCCAACACATCCAAAGGGGTGTTAAAATCTAGGACTATTATAGTGCTGGAGGAAATCAAGTTGTTCATATCAGTTAGAGTCTCTCTTATAAATTGAGGAGCATTCTGGTTGAGTGCATAAATATTAATAATTGAAATCTCATCATGTTGAGTATTTCCCTTCACAAATATGAAGTGACCATCCTTATCTTTTCTTACTTTTGTTGGTTTAAAGCCTATTGTATCTGTGAATAAAATGGCAACCCCTGCTTTTTCTGATTGCCATCTGCCTGAATTATAGATGACCATCCCTTCACCCTGAGTCCATATTTATCTTTTAAGATGAGATGAGATTCACGTATGCAGCAGACATCTGGCCTGAGTTTTTGTATCCAGTCAGCCAACCTGTGCCTCTTTATAGTGCAATTTAAGCCATTCATATTAATTGAGAATAGTAATAAGCCTGATATTATTTAGGGTGTCAAATTTTTCGAAAGTCCAGTGGATATTTTTTTAATCCTTTCACCACTGTGGAAGTTGGGTCTTTTTTATTTTTTGAGACAGATCCTCAAGCTATCCCCCTGGGTAGAGTGCCATGGCATCACGCTCACAGCAACCTCCAACTTCTAGGCTCAAGCGAGTCTCCTGCCTCAGCCTCCCAAGTAGCTGGGACTACAGGTGCCCACCACAATGCCTGGCCATTTTTTGGTTGCA
>CAUYTI010097369.1:0-37973 GCA_963575145.1 Galago senegalensis
TCCCAAATTTCCCCATCAGAAAAGTAATGGCAAACATTTCTAAACAATTTCTATGTCTAAGACACCCCCAATGATGATGAGATATAGTTAATCTTTTCTTCAAAAAGCTTCTGCACAGCCAAGAACACAGTAAGTAAAGCAAGCAGACATCCCTCACAATGGGAGAGGATATTTGGAGGTTATGTTTCTGACAAAGGTTTGATAACCAGAATCCACAGAGAACTCAAACTTATTAATAAGAAAAGAACAAGTAATCCCATTTCATTGTGGGCAAGGGACTTGAACAGAAGCTTCTCTAAAGAAGATAGGTGCATGCCTACCTATCTTTAATCATCAGAGAAATGCAAATCAAAACCACTTTGAGATATCATCTAACTCCAGTAAGAGTGGCTCATGTAACAAAATCCCAAAACTACAGATGTTGGCATGGATGTGGAGAAAAGGGAACACTTCTGCACTGCTGGTGGGAGTGCAAGCCAATACCTTCCTTGTGGAAAAAAGTATGGAGAATACTCAGGGATCTAAAAGTAGACCTGCCATTTGATTCTGCAATTCCTCTACTAGGAGTATATCCAAAAGACCAAAAATCACTTTATAACAATATTTGCACCAGATTGTTCATTGCAGTTCAATTCATAATAGCCAAGTCCTGGAAGAAGCCCAAGGGCCCATCGACTCACAAATGGATTAATTCACTGTGTTATATGTATACCATGGAATATTATGCATCCTTAAAAAAGATGGAGACTTTACCTCTTTTATGTTTATATGGATGGAGCAAGAACTTATCCTACTCAATAAAGTATCTCAAGAATGGAAGAAAAAATATCCAACGTACTCAGTACTATTATGAAACCAATTTATAATCACTCGCACTTTCATATGAAGAATAGATCACAACTATGGCTCAGGATAAGGGGGGGAATGTAAGAGAAGGGGGGAGGTCAGATAGAGGGAGGGTGAGTGGTGGGATCACATCTATGGTGTATATTGCAATGGTACGTGTCATATCTATTAAGTATAGAGTATAAATGTCTTAACACAATAATTAAGTAAATGAGGTGAGGGATATATTAACCAGTATGATGTAAGCATTCCAAATTGTATATGAAATCAGCACCTTGTACCCCATAAAGGCATTAATGTATACATGATCTACCTCTTTATGATTTAATAAAAAAAAGGGAAGCAAAAGGAATCAAACTTCCCAAGTTCTTGAATATCAGTCTCTTGACTAATTGAATAACCTGCTTATTTTCTCTTTAAATTACAGCAGGCTTTGGAAATGGACATGAGGTCTTTCCATTACTTTGAAAGTATAGCCTGTAAGCTAAGTACTCAGGAGAGGTGATTTTACTTTCTCTCTGATACTTTGCCATTCATTCATTCAATCACTTACCTTTGTTAAGCTACTACCCTGCTCTGGATTTTGACATGTTGAATGTATTAATATGAGGAAGGCAGTCTTTGACCTTAAAACACATATACACTAAAAATAATCATAACCATATATAGAAACCATGCTATATATTGTCTTTTATCCCCAGGCCTCAAAAATTTCCTGGAGGGCGGGTAATCTCATTTTGTCTTAAGTAAAATGAGATTAAGAGTGGTAAAATAATTTGTCTAAGATAACCTATACATGCATTCCTATATCTGACTCCAAAATCTACACTATCATTCCACTGTGGAACTTTCAAACAATAAAAATCCAATGATAGGGCCATGATCAGCATGACATGAAGGATAACTGATTTTTCTTAAAGAAGAATATCCCAGAGAATATGAAAATTAAACTGGCCCCAATGAGCAAATGTTCCCCTGCTGAAAAGATAACAAAGGGTGTTCTAAATAAATGTAACAATATTTTTTTTTAAAAAATGGTATGGCAGAATGAAAGTACCTATTTTCAAGTATCTAGGAACCAAATATTACAGTGGACAAAAAGAAAAAAATTCAGAAAGGATGCTCAAGATACAGAGAGTCTTAAACATTGATTTTTGACAAGTATGGAGTGTTTTAAATAAGGAGATTGCTGTCACCAGAAGAATTGCCATCCTATCACAATGGCATCATAGTCTGAACACCCAAGATCTCACTGTGGATATAGTTAACTGAGTTATTAACATTTTCCATTCAATCAGCATTTATAAGAGAATAAGTAGAGAACTCTTAATTTTAAAAAAATAACATATTTTTTAACAATATGAGAGTCCCAACTTACAAAGAATCAGGTTATCATAAAATGTTAAAATAATGATTGTCTTAATGGAAGAAAATCTGTTAAAAGCAAGAGAGTTTTATATTTACAGAAGAAAATGGGTTTACTTTGAGGGCTTTCAATAATAAGTGTTTTTAATTATCTAAGGGTATTTCATTATCGCAAGCTAAATTGGTCAAACAAGGGTATACATGTTGTCATTAGCTCCTCAGGCCGCACCCTGAGATGCTGACTCATCTCTTTGCCCCCAGTATCATGGCTGGCAGTTCCATGCCAACCACCAATGACGAGGGAAAAAGCAAAGGCCAGCTTCTCACATGAAGCACTTTAATTCTGTGCACAGAGTTTTATTTACTTTGGTGGTGGTGCCAGTTAAAGATGTCAAACTTATTCTACATAATTGGCCCAAATAACTCAATTTGTGTTCTTTAATTAATTAATTGATTTGATCTGATTTGCTGCTTAATAACGTGCATTATGAAAACTCAAGATTTAAGGAAAATGACTGTATAACCTGTTATAAAATATTTCTAAAATGAAGTTCAAAATAACTTTCTATATACAATTCAAAAGCTTACTCCTTTCCTTTTAAGCTTTAGATCTTCAAGGTGAAAAGCCATTAGTTCTTTTCCATTGATTATTTAATTGAAATGAAAAATACTCCAACTTTTGATGGTATAAGACTCATTTATAGATATACCCTTGTTCTCAGCATTTTTCATTATCCTAATTATAAAAAATTATCAAATGATTACTATGTATTCCCTTATTTGATTATCAAAGGAAGCATGGGTCTTTGAAATTCCCTTATAAAAGATACTTTCACAAGTTAAAACTCCAATTTCTTAATTTCTTAAGTCAATGTCAATCAATCTGGGTTCCAAAGATCCCCCAAAGGAATCTTAAATAATGTTCTTTTGCTTTCAGAAGTAGACTATTTGGATTCTGAACTTGGGATACCCTGCCTTCCAGAGGTGACATCTAGCTAGTTTACTAAACTGAATATTGTTGTTTGGGGGACAATAAAATAGAAAACGCATGTTGTATTCAGATATCCCAAAATTTCCTTCTACAGGGTGGCCATTAAGTTTATCTGCAATTTAAAATGGCACATTATTTTAAATTGCACACAAACTTTATGGCCACCGTGTATTTACATGTGCATTTTAATAGTGAAATGTCTGCAAGGGAGATTCTGAAGGAGGCTATGCAAATGTCAACTCAAACAAATAGCATCAGCACCTAGAGAGCTTCAGGAAGCATTGCCTACTCCACATCACAGCATTAGTGTTCTGAAAACTTCTTTAGGAAAATTTGATTCAAGTCAAAACCCTCGATGACGTCTTCAAGAAAGAGTCCAAGTTTTTCACTTGCACAGGAAATTCTCTGTGTCAAACATTGTTACTCATAATGTAGCCATTACATGAACTGAGATGTAGAGATACGTCCATTGTGCTTAGCCATTTGCCATCACCCAGTGTTAGGGAGCAGAGGGTATGTGTGTTCACACAGGGCAGCAGGTTTAGAGATACATGACAAGTGTGGCTTTATTCATACTAACAAATCAACAGAAATTATCTACTCAATCAAAATGCTCTTCTCATATAATGATACAAGGGCTTGCCCTGCTCTTCAGAGCTCAGCTCTGTCCAAATCTTGGTTATGTATGTTTTCTCTTCTCTCCAGTGTAAACTTCTCAAGACATGATCCTTATAAACTTTAATCGGCCTCTCAAATCTGTGTGTGTGTGATTTTATTCATGTGTATATTTTTTCATACTAAAACACTGAGAGATTCGGTTTGATGTCTTAAAAGCCTGAATAAATTCTTGGATTAAGTTCATCAAATTGATTGCCAACTTTACATGTTGGCTAGAACACCAGAGCACTTTTGCGCTGTGGAAAGTATCCCAGGGCTATTGGTCAGACCTGTGTTGGGTATTGGCTTGGTCCCTCTCATAGGCCTTCAGAAAGATCCATACTCCCTAGGGGGAAAAATCCTCTTCAAAATCATCTATTTTTTTAAGAGTTAATAATTTCATTTATATTCTGAAAACAAGTGATTGGTTTACCCATTAGGAACCAACTGTATTAAGGGCAGAAAACATAAAACTGAAAAGTGTGTCCCTACAAGTCTTCCTTGAGCATCTGTGCCCCGGGATGAGGATACATATGTGAAATGGACACATTTTCTCCCCTCTGAGTGCTAAAATATACTGGAAGAGACAGACATGTAAACAGATAATTATAGCACCGTCTAGTAAGTCCTATGGAGATATGTGAGTATAGTGACATGGAAACCCAAAGGAGGGAAGGAGTTTTATATACACGTGTTTGTTATTCTTCCCTATTACTAGCATCTCTTTCAAGAAGCCTCATGAGAAGGAAGCAAAACAAAGAATTTCTGAATATGTAGCTGAAAGTATCACACGGAGATGAGGGTTTCACTGGACTGGAATTGAAAAAGGTACAGTTAATATGAGTATCATTACCTGCCCCTGTTGAGCCTTGACTATTCCTAGCACATTGCTAATGATGGAGGCTTCCCAGTGGCAGTGCCAAGGAAACTGTTGGAGGTTTCCAGTCATTTTAGAGAAATGCTACGGAACACTGCACGCCAGATGGCTACCAATGAAAGTGACGAAGGTTCATGCTTAGAAATGAAGTCTAGTTCCATATTTGGTCCTTCTGTTTCTTTTGAATGCAGAAGAAAGCCCAAACTCGGCCTTATTCTACTCTTGTCCTACAAAATCCCCATTATCCTTTTTGCTCTTTTAATAAGGTCCTGGAGAGATGGAGTCCAGTTAAGTCTGCTTTACTTCCAAAGCCTCAGAGGCCCCAGTTGCCTGTCTCTTGCTGAGCCAGGGCCTTTCTCTCTCTCCCACCTGTTCTTACTCCTGACTATCCAAAGACTGTCGCTGGAACCCACTCAAGATCTGCCTTCCCTATCTCATGCAAGGGCAAAAAGGAAATGCCCTGCTGGAAATGTTTCATGATGGCCCCGCTCTGTGAGGAAATGGTGCATACACAACCATAACCCCAGCTACATTTTCTTTCTCTGACTAACACATAACTCTGGGGCTGCCTGCTTCTTCCTTATTCCTGACCTCCTGGGTAGAAGGAACAGGTTGGGCTCACCCTACCTTTTCTCACTCTACCCCAAGGCAAGGACATGATAATTGGAAGAATAAAATGAGGCTGGTTCTCTAGTATCCTGCTTCTTTTGCACTAGGGGCCAAGGCACTGCCGCCCCTCCTATCAGTGCTGGTGTGGGTGAATGTGCTTAGTCTGGGCTACATTGGTAGGCCATCTTGTCTGTAGTCACATGACCACCCTCCACACTAAGGTTTTATCGTGGTAAAAGTGGCTTTTGATTCTCTGTTGTTAGGTTTTTTTCAAAGATTTCCTGTAGGTAAGAAGCAGTCATATGAACTCCAAAAAAATTAGCCTTCGCTCCTTCTCTGAACAGACTTATCAGAGAAAACATGATATCCCTTTCTATTCTCTGGCTTTGAAGGATACAAGGCCTCACGAGGAGGATGGGAAATGGCAGCACAGTTCGCAGTCCACCTTGGGGATTATAATAGGACTTGGGAGGGGCATAATAAGTCAGAAGCACTCCATGTTTTGATGACCTTGACTTGATTCCTGCAGTAGGTAAAAAAAAACATTGTGACATTTGCAGGTTCTGAGTATACAACTGCCTTGGGTCTCTCTCTTCCTCCTGCCTAGCACATCCTCATAACTATATCTCTAAAACCCTTGCTAAAACTTTCCAGGAAGCATTCTCTGATCTCCAAAGCAATGTCTCCCTCTTCTAGTTTTCTATTATACTCGCTCTAGAGGAATGTACAATGATAAGAGAAATGGAACCTCCTCTGCTTGCCCATATGTAGAAGAGAGACAGAGCTGTCCCTGCTCCTCTTTGGGGTTACCTCTCCTCTGCCACTTTAGGCCCCATTGAAATGCCTCAGGACAGCGAGAGTCCAGAAGCTCTGCATCAAATAGCCTAATAAAACATGTGAAGAGCAAAGCAGCTCAGAACTTGCAACGTGATTTTTTTATCACCCTGGACTTGGCATTGCATTGTATTGGACTTCTGGGTCAGCACAAGGTCTATATATTAAATAATGTTTAGTGCCCAGAGTCTTTTAACCTGGGCCAGGTAGCATGACTGCCCAGCCTGAGACCAGGTGCTGACCGGCACAGGATTGTGAGGTAGAGGCACAGAAATGGAGCTTGGCTTGAAAAAAGGCCCGAGGAAAGCAATTTTGATGCCTGTATAATCACTCCAGTTGCATGCAAAGCTTGCCAGTGGAAACCTGTCCCAGGGGCTCCAAGCTTCGAAAGTGCAGTGATTGAAGCTCCATCCAGAAGGAGGATAGTGAAGCAATTAAGCAGGGAAACAAGTGGGGCCTTTGCCTGGAGCAACTTCTGTTCCATCAATTGAGGGAATTTATATGCCCTCAAAGGAAGGTTATTTCAGCACCTGGCACCAGAATTCTCAATATATGAGCTTTTCAGCCTCCTTTGATCTGCACTTACTTGTTCCTGGACCATCAGCCAGTAACCAGGGAAGGACATGTTTTCTGGCTGCACTGGGCCTGTAGGTTGTGATTAGTGCTAAGAGCTATAACCCCCACACAGCCAGCCTACTTTACAAATAGGTTTACCCATCAAAGTTCATTTCCCCAAAGCCAACTGAAGGCATTTGTCACCTCTAAGGTCAGAATATATATAGATCATGGGGTACCTGGTGCCTCTCAAATCTTTCCTAGCCCTCGGGCAATGTCCCCAGTGATACAGTGCCACCCAAAGAGGACCAAGGTATTATTTTGGGAGGGAGGAGTTAGAGGAACTTTGGGCTCAGTCTGTTTTGGTTTCAAATCTCAGTTGTGTGACCCAGAGAAGTAATTTCATTTGTCAACTTCCTCATAAAAAAAAAAAATGAAAATTTCCAGACACAATTTTGTTGATTTATTATTAGGACCAACTGAAACATTTTATGTGAATGACCAGAATAGTACTGGGACATAGTAGGTACCCAAGGATTAATGGCTCCCTTCCTTAACTCTGCTCCCCAACCAGGTCCTGGAGAGCTGGTCTAGACCAGCGGTGACAGCGGTGTACTCAAAAGAGCTAGCTGGTAAGTTTCAGGAATTGTGTGATCAGCTGACATTATGTTAGTGGCTTCAAAGTGGCCATACTGGGAACATTCACATCCCAGAAATCAGTAAACACTGTAAAGTGGAGCCTCTATCTACCCACCCAGAGAATCAAGCAGCACCCCTGAAACAGAGCTACTCTGTGCCGTGGCATGGCTGGAGAAATTATAGACAGGAAAAGGAAAAAGACATACAGAATGTACAAGTGAGATACAGAAACAGTCCAACCGGTTTGCCTGATTTAAACACAATTTGCATAGCTGACTGCCCGCAAGTGGCTGAAACTCAGGTACATGTTACAAGAGTAGGTTACAGTCAGTTTACACATCCCGTTAAGTTACAGTTCAGTATGAGTGCAGAAACCTTCAGGCTGAACTTAAAATATGTCAGGAGACAGCTTTAGGCCAAATTTAATTTATCACAATTGAAGAGAGCCTCAGCCAAAACATGATAGATATAAAATATTGTACCCCTTGAATATGGTTCATTTCTGTTTGTCAATTATACCGAAAGCTAGAAAAAATGAAAAATGTTTAAAAAGCAGAGCACCAAGTGGTTCTCAAGGTGTGATCCCTGCAACCCCAGCAACATCACTTGGAATCTTTTAGAAATGCAAATTAACCAGTCACACCTCTAACCTGCTGCATCTGAAATTCTGGGGGGAGACCCAGATGAGTTTTAACAAAGTGTCTTAGGGAGAGAGTGCCTGGTTTATTCAATGGCTGGCTGGAGGGAAGGGAGTCCCCAAGGGTGGGAAGACATAATAAGATCAAAGAGGAGATGGAGGCAGGGAAGAGCAGGCCAGGGGGAGTGTTGCAGACCCTTATAGGGATTTTGACTTATGTTCCAGAGATAAAGAAGCCGCCTATGGATTTTGAGCAGAAAAACATAATGTCTTCTAAATCTCATTTGAAAGGACCACTCTGCTGTGTTGAGAATAGGTTGTAGGGACAGTGTGATGAGGGAAGACAGTGGCTTGGACTAGGCTAATAGAGCTCTGCCAGGTAAGCAGCCAATGGCTTCAAGCTAGATACATTTTGGTGATAGAGCCAATAGAATTTGTTGATGGTTTCAATGTGGAGAGCCAGAGTGAAGGATGACTCAAGAGTTCTTCAGCCTGAGAAACTGGCTGGAAAGACAGATTTTCACTAAGACACAGAGAGAATGGGCTGGGCTGATAGAAGGTGGGAGGTGGGTGATTGGGGTGATCATGCCACTTTGGACATGTCGAGGTTAGGAAGTCCATTAGTAATTAAGAGAAAATTTCAAAGAGGCCATTAGATACAAATCTGGAGTTTGGAGGAGACATTGAGCTAAAGATTTAACTTTGAAGGTCACCAGCTTCCAGATGGTACTTGCAAAGCTGGGATGCCATGGCTCAGTAAGTGAATGCAGATGGAGAAAAGAAGTGGATTCTAGCCCAGGAAAGCAGTGAAGTCTGGAAGGTACAGAAGAACCAGCAAAGGACACAGAGAAGCACTCGGAGAGGCGAAATGCTGCTGGCAGTTACACAACTTCAGTCTCTGCTGCGTCCTTTGGCCTTTTGTATGTCCTTTCTTAACCATTGGTGAGTAGCACAGCGTCCACTCACAGCCTTTTAAGTTAAGGCACTGGTTTCTGGAAACAGTGTTGAATTACATGTGAAGGTCCCTGGTCCAGTCTGTTCTCTTTCACCAGTGAAGATCCTATAGAACTCTCTTTTACCTCGAAAGTAGAAGAGTCATTACTGGAAGCCAATCACAGCCATCAGCCAGCTAAGTGGACCAGTCTGAAACTGTGCCCATGTTTTTTGTTTCTGCCTTATCAAAAACAACACACAATTTTCTTTAAAATATAATTCTCTGTCTTTAACATAAGCTGAGACAGTCAAACCTTCCTAAGCCCAGAGTGCTTTTGCAAGGACAGTTTATTCAATTACCTTTTTAAACTTCTAAAAGTCTGTGACTCATTTGAGCAAGTAAGGAAAAAAGACAAAACATCAGTATCTCGCTGGAAAAATATTGTGGTTATTGGCACTGAAACAAAAACCCTGCTCTGATAAAGGCATTGTGCTCCACCGGTCAAGGGTACACTTCATCATTTGCTTAAATCTTCCCCCACTGGGGACTTCAGGACTTGGAACATTTGTAACCTACATGATGTGGCCTTGGACAAGTTCATCTCTCTGTTTGTTCCCTCCTGAGAAAAATGGGACTAATCATCCCTACACAATAATATGTGTGTGGGAAGCCCCCGACACAATGCCTATGGTCAATAACTGCTTGTCCATGGTGCTTAAAACAAACACGGCCACAAGCAGCTTAAACAAGAGCTGCTGCCCCTGCTGTCTGTACCATCCCGTCCCCAACCTGTAAGGCATGCACTTAGGGTCATTTTGGCCACAGCAAGGAATCTTGATTAGATTATATTTGTACAGAATATTGGGACACAGCCTTAGAAACACAGTTGTCAACAAAATGAAAAATGACTTTTTAAAAAAAATATTACAAAGTGATGTGTAAAACAGATATCTCTGGCTTTCTACTCTCCCCGCCATCTTTCCTTTAATCCTGAATTCCTTCCTCAAAAGGGAGACTGAGGGTGTCGATTCCCCACCTTACCTGAGAGCTTTCCTAAACTGAAAATTTAGTGCTTGGTTTTGTAAACTAGTTGAAACATACGGTCAAAGGTCACCCCGAGTTACCTGTACCCATCTTTGTGGTTGATGGCAACCACTTTAAATGCAATTTCCCAAGATGTCAGTTCCCCCAGGGTATTACACGTCCCTTTCACCTCACTTCATGCTGGCTCCTTCTAGAAACTTCACCAAGGATGAACAATATCATAGCAGACAGTAAGCAATCGGGCAACCATGGTCACTATCTTCTGGGAGAAGGAACCCAAGGCAACCTAGATTTTACCAGCTCTGAAGAAAACCGAAAGGAGATGTGCCTGCCCCACTCCTCTTTCTTAAAGCTCTCTCACCTTAGCTCGCCAGGTCCCTCCTGCTTTTATGGCAGAGCCTCCTCTGTTTCCTCAGGAAGTTCCTTCTACCTTCACTCTCAAGTTCTCCACACAGCCAGAAAGTGGCACCAGAGTTTCTGAGACCAGAGGGGTTTCAAGGGTGAACAGTAAATGTGCTGGGGGGTTCAGGAAATGATATTAGACCCAGGAAGGAGGAGGACCTGGTTTGGAAGTTTCACGAAAAGTTGTAGCAGCATTGAATAGGGGACCGTTGCCTGAACTACCAGTTATAGAGAAAATTAAGAGCCAACTTTTTTGTTTCCAGATTTCAGTTACAATTTCTATGCCGAGGACTGCCCAGATCTTTATCCCTAGCACAATATATCTTGTGAGCTTCATAACCTTTTATAGTAATGGCTGTCTTCACCTGAACAGGCCATAGGGAAATCAAACTGAAAACGTCTGAAATCTGTTATTCAGCTCCAAACTTCAACCCTACTGCTTTGCTACACTTTTTGTGGCACCATCATCTATCTAGTTCTCTAAGCTAGAAACCTATTCTCAATGTCTCTCACTCAAACTTCAAATACTATCAGAAGACTTGTATATTTTACATTTCAAATATTTCATGGATTTACCACACCTCTCCATCCCTAAGTCAAACCTCAAGGAATTCAGTAAGCTGCCTTTCCTTGGCCCCGGGCTAGTCCTAGTAATTAAATCCAGGATACGTATGACCCTATGGTAACAGCATGCAAAGAGAGCTCTAGAGACTCATCAGCTTTCTGGCCATACACATTTTTTCTTCTAATAATTAATTTTTACCCATGTAGCAAAATGCTGAGTAGTTTTTGTTTTCCCTGAAATTTTACATTCTTATCACCCTTCTAGTTTCTCTTTTTGGAAAGTAACTAACTATTGAGAAGTTTAGGATTCCTGTCTTTGCTAGACCAAGGCCAACATTGTCTATTTGCTATGGTGAAGGGGTCCGCTGAGAGCCAGAAGGATCCTACAGCCTCATGTCCATGACAACAAATTATGGTGGCTTATATTAGGGTAATAACCATAGGGATATAAATAAGTAAATAAGTGGTTCTTTTCAAGAAAATATTTAGGTGTAATAATTGGTGATGACATGTAAAGGCTGAAAACAAAAAGAAATTAGGGACATCCCCTTGAGTATGACATTAGCACTTTATTGGATGGGAATATCCTTCCTGTGATAGGAACCAGAGAGAAGCCATAGGTTCGGGGCATGGGAACAGAAAAGGATAATAAGCTGAGTTCCTTGTTATGTTTTGAATTCTAGGTTTTTGCAGAATATTCAAGTGGAAATAGAAAATAGCCAGTAAGTACAAAGGTTGGAAGAGAGATCTGGACGAGGATGAAGATTAGAGTCAACAGCATATAACAGTGATGATGGGAGTGGATGACACTGACCGGGGAGAAGGTGAGAGTAAAAAGAGCTGAGATTCAGAGCAAGAACTAGACCTCACAGAAGAGCCTGAGAGAATAGCTGCAGAGGGAAGTAGGGCCCCTGCTATGGTCTGGGAGCAGGATCTTTCCAGGAGGAGAAGTTTACAATAATATGCTGCAGTTACCAAGAAAGAACTAGTATGTGCAGATATGTGAAAAAGTTCAGAAAAAGGCAGACGGAAGAACAACATGTGTACTGTGTTATCATTGTGGGTTTTTTCGATGTGAAATCTAAATTGAGTATGTCTCAAAAGATACACAAGAGATGGTCAAAAAAAGATCCTTAAGAAAGCAAGAGTAGGGTTGCGCCTGTGGCTCAGTGGGTAGGGCACAGGCCCCATATACCGAGGGTGGCAGGTTCAAACCTGGCCCCGGCCAAACTGCAACAAAAAAATAGCCAGGTTTTGTGGCAGGCACCTCTAGTCCCAGCTACCTGGGAGGTTGAGGCAAGAGAATTGTCTAAGTCCAGGAGTTGGAGGTTGCTGTGAGCTGTGATGCTACAGCACTCTACCAAGGGTGATAAAGTGAGACTCTGTCTCTAGAAAAGAAAAGAAAGCAAGAGTGGAGAGCCAGAGGGAAGGGGCTGTAAAGAACCACTTAATATACCTCCACTATCGTCGTAATAGCTTGCCTTCAGTGTGAATTGTATTTGTGTAGCTTTTAAGTTAGAAAGAAAGAGTGGGCAATGGATCAGTGGTGTAGAGAACTTAAGGAAGATCAAAATGAAAACTATTCATCAGCCTGGCAACAAGGAGATAATTAGTGAATTGATGGAAATCTTTCCAGTAAAGTGACAAGGCTGGATTTATAGACAGCTGCAATGATATAGGGGAAGAATAGGAGAAAATCTATGTAAGTAACTCATTCTAGAGTGTTAGTTACAAAGAGAAGGCAAGATATGGGGCAGTTACAGAGGGGAGATGGAGAGTAAAAGGAGAACTTTTTATTATGGGGCGTTTACAGCATATTGACATCTTGATGGAATTCACTTCAGTACACAGGGAACCTCCTGTAGAAGCAGGAAAGGAGATAAGGATCTGAAACAGAAACCTTGGATGAGTAGGGATAGATGAGACTCAGAAAAAAATGAGATTAACCTTGGACAGGAGGAGAGATGCTGATCTCACTGCAAAAGAACGTGAAAAGGGAAAGACCACCCTGGTCAGTCTATGGGGTTGGTGGCAGTAACATACAACAGTTTCTCGGGCTTTTGAACTTTCTCCAGATACAATGAAATCCCATATTGAGAGCCTTTAACAGAATAATTTAAAGTTTTGATAGATAGGCCTATGATAAAAGTATATTCTCTCTTTAATATTTTTATCATGCAAATTATCCTTTATGTCTGGTTAAGTTGTATGACTTATAAATCGTTTCTTCCTTCTTGATATACCCAAGAAGCCATGCAATCAATATAGTAACTTTAATTCATCTTACTCATAAGTGAGTCTCTTTTTCTTTTCTTTTTTTTTTTTTTTTGAGACAGAGTCTCACTATGTTGCCCTCAGTAGAGTGCTGTGGCATCATAGCTCACAGCAACCTCAAACTCTTGGGCTCAAGTGATTTTATTGCCTCAGCCTCCCAAATAGCTAGGACTACGGCACCCAGCACAACACCCAGCTATTTTTTTGTTGTATTTGTCATTATTGTTTAGCAGGCCCAGGCCGGGTTAGAACCCGCCAGCACCAGAGTATGTGGCTGGCACCCTAACCACTGAGCTATGGTCACCAAGCCCATGTCTGTCTTCTTAAACTTAGCACAGGCCCAGCACAGTCACTGTTTAATAAATGACTGAATACAGTCCTGAAAAACAAGTTAGTGCTTTATGCTGACACATATTAACCCCACCAAAACTTTTTAAGCACAGGGTGGCCATAAAGTTTGTGTGCAATTTAAAATTGTGCTTGAACTTTATGGCCATCCTGTATATATGGGCACATATAAATTGTAGTACGGAATTAATTTTTTATAACCTGCAAAGCAGCAATTGCAAGGGTACTTTTAGAAATGAGGAGAAAACAGGAGGTTATAAAAACTCTTCGCAGTGAAGAACAGGCCGTGTGTATTGATACCATATTGCTCCACCCAACAGAAGCCATGACGTCCAAACAATAGCACAAGTTAGTGCTTTTTCACACCTCAAAAAAAGCTTACACTCTTCAGGTCCTCCTGCTGTGCACAATTACAGGAGAGAAACCCCAAGAAATAGTCGGTAAAAGGCACTCCCCAGAACTTCAAAGGACTTTTACCCCATACACTCATTCACCAGAGCCACCCAGCGCCAGCTCACTCAGGATCCTTCAGTGTAGAAATTATGCATCCCGGACAGCAGATTCTTTTGAAGGACCAGATTGCTTCAAGGGATGAAGAGATGTACAGCGTTGTTCATCCAAATAACTGGCTCTGTTATTGTTTTCTTCTTCTTGACTATAATTACAATCCACTAGCATCCCAGGGCTATTTACCAGTCTGCATAAAAGGAGTTAAATATTGAGCTAACAGATTGGAATTATGTCCATGTAACACAACTTGCTCTCTTCACGACAGCTTAGAAAGTCAAGAATTTAAAACACATCACATCTACTTAGCTGTACCCCTCGGTGGGCCCAGCCCTGACACGGGTAAGGCAGATGCATCGGAAAGACATTATCGATTTGCACTCTCTGATTTTACTCAATAGGAAGAAGACCTTCCGGAAGTATTATATTTATTTATAAAAGTAAATTGATAGGCTGGTCTTCTAGCCAGAGCACTTCAGCATAGATTATAGATGTTGTCTGATGACAGCCACACACTAAGGTTGGTGCTGTCTTGAGACATCCTTTTTGAAATACCTTATATTTCTTTTCCCCTCTCCTTGCTCCTGCATACACTGGGACTTTAACAAGCCAACTCCTATTACTTGGCCCCTCATGTCATTCTCCACTTCCTCCCTTTGATAATAGAGCTCCTGGAGTTTTAACCCAGCCCTTGGCCTCCACCTGGAGACATCTCATCTCCTAACCTCTCTCACCCCTAGATGTGGCCAAATGGATTTGAGCGAAAGTGCAGAGTTCAATTTCCAAGACCTACTGCATGGTGCTTAGCCTCCATGTCCTCTCTCTTCCAATGTGGGGTGGGGGAGAATGAAGAGTTAACACTGATGAGGGCACAAGGGCAAGTCCCCGAAGGTTTGACGGGACAAGTTAGAAAGAACCTGGGGCCCTGGATCCCCACAGATCTGTCTGCCCCATCCCTCTGATCACCTGTCAGCGCATACTGTTATATGATAGGGAAATACAATTTGAGCCACTATTACATGTTCTCCTTTGAAGCATCCAAACCCAAATCCTAACTGATAAAAAGAGAGAAAAGAAAACTTGACAAGTAAGGAGAAAGTCAGCAGGAGAACAGTGTGGGACAATACAGGGAGAAACACCAGGAAGGAGATCAAGGTCTGGAAGAGTGGCAGTTATATTTTATTTGTTTGCTTGTTTTAAAGTGCTCAGAAACACAAAGGAAGAGGAAGAAATCAAAGCCAGAGAAGAAAGGAAAAGCAACGTGGTGCTCTTTCATCCTGCCTCTCAGGAGGCTGTGGGTGGCGGGAGACTGGGGGGAGGCAAGGAATCCCCAGCTGTTATCAGAGCCCAGAGAAAGTTCACACTCACTCACCTTCTGCTGGGGACCAAGCTTGTCACTGACTCAGAAGCAGAGTCTTGGGATTAAGTAGGTATCCAAAGAGGCCTGGCAGGTGCAAGAACCTCAACCACCCTGGAGAAGAGTAGGCCTCCTCTCCATAAGGGAGTGACTACATCAGGTCAGTGACTACATCAGGTCAGTGACTACTATTGCCCATGTTCCCACTTGACTCACAAGTGTAACAATCACACATTGCCAATGTGTGCAAATTTGCAATTATGTTCTGAGAAGTCATAGGCTTTGAAGCACTCATTCCCAGAGTTCACTGAACAGGACATTCTCTGTTATTTACATAAAAACAAATACAGCTCCTCTGAATTAAGAAAGCCTTTAAAACTCATATGCTAATTATTCTTCCATTCAATACCTTACCACAGCCAGTACTTCTGTGAGTGAACACCACGGCCTGCCCTTCAGGACTTGGCAAAGCCCCAGTGCCCCCTGAGTCCCACACACAGCTTTGTTTAGCCGGCTGTCAGACCTCAGCAGCTCAACCGCCTGTCGCTGGTGCTGTGGTGGTTGATGTGGCATGGTCCAAGCAACACTCAGATCAATTGCAGAAGTGAATTAGCTGTGGGCTACTCAATTGTTGTTAAGTAGGAAAAATCAACAACAGAAGACAATTTGAATCAAGTTGTCTCAGAAGCCGGCAACTTTGGAAGGATTTGTATTAGGGTAGCGCAATCCAACTTTCCCATTCACCTCAGTTGTAAGTCATTTTTGCTTTCTATACCTAATAGTCTGAAACCCCATGCTACAGAATGACAAGAAGCCCAGTCCAGTCTTCTGGGTATTGTTTTTCCTCACTGTTTCTCTGGAGAGACTTACACATCATATGAGTCTATCCTGGCTGTCACCTGCCACTGCCATCAGCCATCTTGTTCCGAACGACCCTACTTTCCAATGGGTCATTTCTTGCCCAGCTTACAATTAGTTGTCCAGACTGTTGTCTTTTTCCCTGAACTATTTCTCCTTGAGCATTAACAATCTCAAGAATGACTAAGGCGAGGAGGTACTGTCTAACAACGGAGAAGTTAAGGGACACTCAGAAGAATAATCACACAGAAAAAAAAAATCTTCTCAGAATATTACCCACTCAAAGATCCACAGTCCAGGCCACTGGTCAGCTTCTGTGACCAGCTTGGCCCAGTCCTCCCAGGACATCTAAATGTTATGGGTGGAAAAAGGAGACATTACTTTGCTCTAACTGGACTTCAGGGCATCCAGGACCCCTGCATTACCATGGCTTCTTCTTTGCCCTCATCATCTCTTGGAGATGAAACTCTGACCTCAGGAAAGGTGACTTTTGAATCATGACTCCTTGGTTCTGAGCCTGGTTTTGGCTTTACCGTGCACCCATCAATTTACAGACTTAAGCACTCAACTTTAATGTTCAACTACTATATTTTGCCAAATATATGTACATTTTTGCCCAAATCTTGGGGGGGGGATAAGAATGTGCATCATATATGGGTAGTACTAATTTCATATCTATATAAAAGTTTTAAAATTTTTATTTATG
Organism: Galago senegalensis; assembly: GCA_963575145.1. Taxonomy (NCBI): domain Eukaryota; kingdom Metazoa; phylum Chordata; class Mammalia; order Primates; family Galagidae; genus Galago; species Galago senegalensis. The sequence continues at coordinate 17,005 of CAUYTI010097369.1, forward strand.
TGTATGCTCTAAAAGTATAACTCTATGTTAAAAAATAAATGCTAAAATTCCTTTATCCTACAAAAAACAAGTACCTACCTATAAAGAAATAGAAACTTGAATTATAAAATTCAAACAAAAATTTTTTCCCTGAAAGTTTGGACCCAAAACATGGGTATGCATTATACACAGAACCACATGATACACGTACAAGGCAAATATGTAAGTAGAAACTGCAGGTTGTTTAGAGAGAGCAGCTATCTCCCCTGGCCTCCGGTTTATAAACCTTCAGTGATTAAGGTTTGGGAAATATTAGGGCTTAATAAAACCTGATTAAACCAGGCCAGAGCACTAAGATCACTACAGTGCCCCCAGCTCATATGTAATTCAAAACTAAAAACTTTAATAGAAGTATAAAGAAATCCAACTAAATTCGCATGCTTCTCATAATGCTGATTTTGGTGGTTTTTCAAGCAAATTTTGAATTCAAATACTTTCTCGGGATGCTATCATTTTTTTTTTTTTTGTCTGCTTTGCTCATGCCCCAAGCTCACTCGGCTTATGAAGCCGGATGCAGGGTCCAGTCAGAACCCCCGTTACGCATGAGTAGCTTAGTATGAGAGCCTTGCCAGCATACAGCCACCTCTGCTTAGAGATTCACCAACCTTCCCATAGTAAAAAATAGTGTCTGTCCCCAGCGTCTTCTTACTGGGGTGCACCTGAGAATAATGGGGTGTTGGAACTCAGCAAACAAGACTAAGCTGCCCTCTAGATTATTTAGACCCAAAGGCAGCCCCTTTCTTTTTGTCCCCTATTTCCTCTGGAGCTTAAACCCATGTGACTCACTTATTCAACAATGTTTGTTGAGCATCAGTACTAGGTTAGACAGCAGCCCCTCGAAATTTATGACCTGGAACCTCAGAATGTGACCCTTATTTGAAAACAGGGTCTTTACAGATGTATAGTAGAGATGAGGTCATACTGGATTGGGGAAGACGCCCAATCCAACACCTGTGTTATTATGAGAACGGACGGCACACAGAGACACACCCAGGGGAGACCACACAGCAGTGGAGGCAGGGACTGGAGTGACACAGCTATGCAGGAGAACTGACCCTGAGCACCCTGGCAAGCACCAGAGACTGGAAGCCAGACATGGAACAGACATGAGTGGGAGCCCTCAGAAGAGACCAGTCTTCCTGATATTTTGACTGGGGGCTTCTGGCCCCCTGAGCAGTGAGCGACACATCTCTGTTCTCTTAAGCCAGTCGTTCATGGTCTTTTGTTACAGCAGCCACAGGAAACGAATACAGCTCCTAATATTTTCTAGTATTACAAAAAACAGCCATGAGCGAGAAAAGTAAGGTCCCTGTTCTCACATAGCTTAAATGCTGGTAGGGAAGACAAAGCATGGGAAGTAACAAATCAACACGGTGACTCCAGACTGTGATCAGCTCTATGAAAAGAATCCATGTGAGTGATGTGATGGGAACCAGGGTAGAAGGCACTATGAACCTCGGGGTGGGACGTTTCTGGGACATTCATTCACAGGGGCGTGGGGGTGGGGTAGTGACAGTGCCCACTAACTCTCCCACCAGAGTAGAGCCGTGTCATTCCGGAGATTCCCCTCCGTGTCTGTCCCAGACACAGGGGTCTGGCCTCTCCCCCCACCCCCCTCTGCTCCTGCCCCGGGGCCGGGAGCTCCCGGGCAGCTCTGCTCCCAGCCTGGCTGCTCTGATCCTTCACATCTCTCCAGCCTGAATACGTATCAGAACTGACAAGAATGGCTTTCTCTCCCTCCCATCCCGCTTGCACACAATGGCTGTCAGTATATTTCCTCACCGTACTCCGAGAGCAGACCCAATTTGACTTAATTACAGCCAGAGCTCTGTAAACAGCCGCTTGTTACCTCCGAGCCCTGCGGTTTCTGAAGAGAACACCACAAATGACAGGAAGCTGCAGGGGGAAAATAGTCTGCGCCGCCTTCGGCGTGTTCCTTTCTGAATACAGACACTTCCATTCATCAAGGGGGACGTTTATGAAACCTGGGCTGTCAGGATGATATTCTAGAAAGGAGCAACAGAGGCCCGTCGTGGCCCAAGTGTTGTAATGAAGAGGCTGTCTCTGAGCAGAAGGCTGGCAGTCAGAGGGCCAGATGCTTGGCGGCCACATGGTCACCCTGCAGGAGAGTTCGGTGCCACCCTTACCCTGCCACCTAGGCTGGCTCTCAGGTACCAGTGCAGATCCCAAAGCATGCTAGTTTGACCAGAACTTAACTTCCTCAGAGAAACATTTCCACCAACAGTGCACGGTTTCAAAGATGTCACATACAGCCACATGGGATGTAGACTGCTAGGAGAGGTGGAGTGGCGGGAAAGGGAGGCGAGTTCCTGCACTGTCCCCAGCAGAGGCACCCGTACCCTCAGCTGAGGGTTTCCAGACTCACACAGTTGAAGAACACAGCAAAGGGGGTACTCAGAGAGAAACCTCGAAAGATGGGTGCTTTAAAACACTGCTCCAGAATGTGAAACTGAGGCCCTCAGTACGATGCAGATTCTAGTTCAGGAGATCTGGGGCAAGGTGTAGAATTCTGCTTTTTTTTTTTTTTTTTTTTAGACAGAGTCTCAAGCTGTCACCCTGGGTAGAGTGCCTTGACATCATATGGCTCACAGCAACCTCCAACTCTTGGGTTCAAGTGATCCTCTTGCCTCAGGCTTTCTATTGTTAGTAGAGATGGGATCTCACTTTTGCTCAGGCTGGTCTCGAACTCATGAGCTTAAGCAATCCACCCACCTCAGCCTCCCAGAGTGCTAGGAGTACAGGCATGAGCCACAGCACCCGGCTGAATTCTGCATGTTGAACAAGCTGCCAGAAGTACCAGTACCACAGGCTCTCTAGAACCCAGAGAACTGGCCATCATTTGAGGAGGGACCCCAGGAGGGTGCCCAGCCAGTAGGAAGCTGAGAGTGCCTGATAGTTCAGGTAATGAGCTGTGCTTGACAGCCCTCTGTCCATGGGACATCCAAAGTCAGGCAATGATAAAGTTTGTTACATATTGCATGTTGTTCGTCATCGATAAAAATCATTATTAAGAATTTAATTGCAGCCAGGTGTGGTGGCTCACGCCTGTAATCCCAGCACTCTGGGAGGCCGAAGCAGGAGGATCACCTGAGCTCAGTGGTTCCAGCTTGAGCAAGAGCAAGACTTCATCTCTTAAAACTACCCAGGCATTATGGCAGGCACCTGTAGTCCCAGCTACTTGGGAAGCTGAGGCATGAAGATCACTTGAGCCCAAGAGTTTGAAGTTGTTGTGAGCTAAGATGCCATGGCATTCCACCAAGGGTGACAAAGGGAGACACTGTCTCAAAAAAAAAAAAAAAAGAATTTTCTTGCATATAACAATTCTAGATGTTTAATTAAGACTGTTTCAAAAGATAAATATAAGTTTTTGTTTTTTTAAACACAATGAATGAGTATATCTCACATAGATCTATGTGTCCCAGTCATCTAGGGAGCAGTTAAACACATGGATCTCCACGCAGGGCAACTGAACCAGGGTTCTCTTGGTGCGGTGTGGGTAAAGGGCTGGAGGAAGGAGAGGAAGCAGAGAGCCCTAAGGAAGGGAAAAGAAAAATCCAAAAATGAAGACTGGAAGAAAAAGAATACATCTACAACTTTTTTAAAAAGTAATTTTTTGTGTATATATATGAGGTTCACCTCATGATGCACCTAAAAAAATGGTTACTACAGTGACAGATCTATCACCTTGCAGAGTTCCTTTTTTGTGACAAGAGCAGCTAAAATCGACTTAGTTAACAGAAATTTCTAATATAACTGGATTACCTATAGTCATTATGTTGTACATGAAAAATCTAAACTTGTTCATCCTATGCATCTTAGACTTGTATGCTCTGACTCATACCTCCCCATTTCCCCCCCCACATCACCTGCCCTGGCACTACTGTTTTTGTATATTTTTGAGTTTTTTCTTTTAAATTCCACACGTGAGTTCATGCAGTGTCTTTCTTCCTGTGCCTGGCTTGTGTCACTTAGCAAAATGTCCCAGGATCATCCACCTTGTAGCAAACAGCAGTATCTTATTCTTTTTTAGGACTGAAAATATTCCATTGTGTCTATGTACCATGGTTTCTTTATGCATCCATCTGCTAACAGACACTCGTTAGCAGTTATTTCCATATCTTGGCTATGTTGACTAATGCTGCAGTGATGCTGGGCGTACAGGTATCTTTATGAGATGGTACTTTCATCCCCTTTGAGTACATATCCAGAAGATATGTGCTGAGTCACATTGTAGTCTTATTTTGAATTTCATTTGGAACCTTCACACTGTCTTCCATAATGGCTGCACCAATCTACAGTCCCACTGGCAGTGTATTCAGGGTTCCTTTCTCCACACCCTGGATAACATGTGTTGTCTGCTTGTCTTTTTAGCAACAGCCGTAGAGTTTTTAATGTGCATTTCCTTCTTGATTAGCGATGCTGAGCACCTTTTCATATAGCAAAGGCCATATGTTGGCCATTTTTGTGTTTTCTTGGGAGAAATGTCTATTCAGGTCCTTTGCCCATTTTTAATTATTTTTCTGCTATTGAGTTGCCATAGTTCTTTATAAAGTAGGGATATTAGCACCTTATCAAATATGTGGTTTGGAGCAATTTTTTTGCCTGTCCATAGGTTGCCTTTTTCATTTTATTGACTATTTCCTTTGCTATACAGGCTTGTAGTTTGATAGTAGTTTCATTTATTTTTGGTTTGGTAGCCCAGCCATTTGGTGTGCTGTTAAAAAATCATTGCCAACACCAATGTCATAGAATTTTCCCCTATCTTCCTGTCTAGGAGTTTTATAATTTTAAGAATTATACTTAGGTCCTCTATCCATTTTGAGTTGACTTTTTAATATGGCATAAGACAAAGGTCCAATTCTAGACTTTCACATGTGGAAATCCAGTTCTCTCAGCACCTTTTATTGAAGACACTATCCTTTCTACAATGTGTCCTTTTGGTGACCTTCTCAAAAACTAGTTGACCTTGTAAGTTTGGATTTATTTCTGAACTTTCTCTTTTGTTTTATTGGTATATGTTTCTGTTTATGTGCCAGTGCCATACTGTTTGGATTACTGTAGATTTATAATGTAATTTTAATCAAGAAATGGGACGTCTACAACTTTGCTTTTCTTTCTCAGTATTGCTTCGCTATTCAAAGTATTTTCTGGTTTCATACACATTTTAGGATTTTTCTCTGTTTCTGTGAAGAATGCCATTGAAATTTTCCTAGGGTTGTGTTAAACCTGTATATTGCTTTGGGTAGCATTCTACTCCAAAACAATACTAATTATTTCAATCTGTGAACACAGACGTCTTTTTCAATTTTTTTCTATGTTTTACAGTTTTCAGCATACAAATCACTCACCTTCTTTGCTAAAGTTTTCTCCTAAGGTTTTATTGTGTGTGTGCTATTATAAAGGGGATTATTTTCTTGATTTCTTTTTCAGCTCAGTTTTTATCTGTCTATAGAAAAGTGACTGATTTTTGTATTCTGATTCTGTATCATACAACTTCACAGAATTCCTTTTTTGTTCTAACAGGTTTTTTGTGGATTCTTTGGAGTTTTTCACATTTAGAATCATGTCATCTACCAATAGAGATAGTTTCACTTCTCCCTCTCTGATTTGGATATCTTTATTTCACTTGTCTGATTGTGCTTTTTCTACTTTAAAATATTGAGAGTACAAGTGTTTTTGTTACATGCTAACCCTTTATAATAGTTCAGTCGGGGTATTTAGTGTGCCCATCAACTGAATAGTGTTCATTGCACACCAAAGGTATGTTTTGCCCCTCATTCCTCACCTCTTCCTTCTTCCTGATTTTCCAATGACCTCTACCTCTCTTTGTGCCCACTGATTAGCTCTCAATTATTAGCGTGTACATGTGGTGTTTGTTTTTCCATTTCTGAAATACTTTACTTAGTATAATAGTCTCCAGTTCCATCCAAGTTGCTGCAAAAGAAATTATTTCATTCCTTTTCATGGCTCAACAGTACGCCATAGTATAAATTTATACACACTACATTTTTTTTTCACTTTGTAACTCTCAATAAAGTACCATGGTATCACAGCAACCTCCAGCTCTTGGGCTTAGGCGATTCTCTTGCCTCAGCCTCCTGAGTAGCTGGGAATACAGGTGACCACCACAATGCCCGGCTATTTTTTGTTGCAGTTTGGCTGGGGCCAGAGTCAAACCCACCACCCTCAGTATATGGGGCCAGCACCCTACTCACTGTGCCAAAGGCACTGCCCCACTACATTTACTTTATTTTTCTTTTCTTTTTTAATTTCAGATTAGTATGAAGGTATGAGTGATTAGGTTACGTTGTTTGCATTTGTTAGGTAAAGTTCAAGTTGTAGTTGAGCCCTTCACTCATGCTACATTTACTTAATCCACTCATGGATTGATGGACACTTGAGTTGATTCTACATCTTTGCAATTGTGAATTGTGCTGTGATGCACATTTAACTGCAGGTATCTTTTTGATAAAATGACTTTTTATCCTTTGGATAGATACCTAGCAGTGGGATTGCTCATCAAATGATAACATTGCTCTTGTTAGTACTTCCAGAACTATGTTGAATAGAAGTGGTTAAGCCTGAGCGTTCCTGCCACGTAGTAGATCTTCCTAGAAAAGATTTCAGTTGTTCCCTATCGGTATAGTGTTAGCTGTGGATTTTTCATAAATGGTCTTTCTTATGTTGGGAAATTTTCCTTCTATAATTAATCAGTTAGGAGCTTTCATCAAAAATGGTAAATGCTTTTTATTTTCACTAACATTTTACTGAGGATTTTCACATCAATGTTCATCAGAGAAATTTTCTTATAGTTTTATTTTCATTCAATGCCTTTGTTTAGCTTAGGTATCAAGGCGATGCTGGTTTGGTAAAATGTGTTTTACCTCTAACTCTGTTTTTCAGATTTTAAGACATATTGGCAATAATTTTTCTTTAAATGTTTGGTAGTATTCAGCCATCAAGACATCTTTTCCCGGACTTTCCCTTGTTGGAAGATTTTAACCTATATCTTAAATATCTTTGTTATTCACCTAGTCAAGCTTTCTATTTCTTCCTGATTCAATCTGGATAGGTTATATTTTTCTTAAAATTTATCTATTTCCTCTAGGTTATTTAATTTTATGGAATATAATTGTTTATAATAATCCTTTGGGATTCTTTTTATTTTTGAAGCATATGTTGTAATGTCTCTACTTTTATTTCTAATTTTATTTATTTGAGTCTTGTCCCTTTTTGTCTTAGTTACTCTAGCTAGGGATTTGTTCATGTTTTTTATTTTTTCAAGAAACTAATCCTTGGTTTTATTGATTCTTTCTATTGTTTTTCTATTCCCTATTTGATTTATTTCTGTTTTTGATCTTTATTATTTCCTTCCTTTTGCTAACTTTGGGTTTAGTTTGTTCTTTTTTGAGCTCCTTGTGGTGTAATGTTAGGCTATTTATTTGGGATATTTTTTCTTTTTTAATAAAGGCACTTATTGCTATAAATTTCTCTCTTCAAACTTTGCTATATCCCAGATTTTGATGTATTCTGTTTCCACTGTCATCTGTCTCAAGATATTTTTTAATTTCCCTTTTGATTTCTTCTTTGACCTATTGGATGTTCAGGAGCATGTTCCTTAATTTCCACATATTTTAGGATTTTCCAGAATCCTTCTTATTACTGATCTCTAGTTCTACTCCATTATAGTCAGAAACAACCCTATATATGACTTCAGTCACTTCAAATTTGTTAACACTTGTTTTATGGTCTAATATATAGTCTGTCCTAGAGAATGTTTCAGGTGACAAAAGAATGAATACTCTGCCTCTGTTGGATGGCAAGTTTTATATATGTCTGTTAGGTCCATTTGGGCTAATGAGCAGTTCAAGTCCAGTATTTCATTATTAATGTTCTGTTTGGTAGATCTAAGTGTAATGTTGGAATTCCCAAGTATTATTGTATTGCTTTCTATTGCTCCTTTCATGTCCATTAATATTTGCATTATATGTTCAGGTACGTATATATTGACAATTGTTATGTCCTCTTGCTAAACTGCCTCATTTGTCATTAATAATAACCCTCTTTGTCTTTTGTAACATCTTTGACTTGATCTATTTTATCTAAGTATTACCACCCCTTCTCCCTTTTGATTACTTTTTGCATAAAATATCTTCTTCCATCCATTCTCTTTTAGCCTGTGTGGGTCCTTACAGCAATAAGGAGTCTCTTATTGGCAGCGTATATTGGATCTTGTTTTTCTCTATCCATTCAACTACTCCATGTCTTTTGATTAGACAGTTTAATCCATTTACATTTAAGTTATTATTGAAGGTAAGAATTTAATGCTGCTATTTTGTCAATTGTTTTCTGGTTGTTTTACAGCTCTTTTGCTTCCTTCATCCTCTCTTATTATCTATCTTTGTGATTTGGTAATTTTCTACAGATCTAAGCTGTACCCTCACATTAATCTGAAATTTAAAAGAATAAAGAAACAAAGATTGCTATTTCATGCAATTGCTTTTTCATGCAATTCGTAATTTCCACTTCTTTGGAGTCACCTTCCACTTCTTTGGAGTCACTAGAGAATTATTGTATTCCTTTGGTAGCATCATGGTTTCTTGCTTTTTCATAATTTTTGTGTCTATGTGTTGATATCTACACATCTAATGAAACAGTCACATTTTCCTAATTTATAAAGTAGCTATCATAGAGAAAAACTTCTACCTACAGGCGGATCTTAGGTTATTGTTTGGGTAAGGTCCATTGGCTCTGGTTCTAACTGGGTAGAGTAGTGTAGTCTCCATGCAGCTTCTTCAGCTTTGATCAATTGCAACAATATCTGTGGGTATCTTAGCAGACTAGGCTACAGAAGTTTTTGGCTGGGTGATTGTTAAGGTTCTTCATAGCAAGAATTTTAGGGATCCTCTACTCTCTTCTTCCCAACAGTAGGGAGACTTAGCTAAGGGTATCCTTCTTAGTGTTAGGTCTGACATATCCCACAAATAGCCACAGTGGTACTGTGTTCCAGGGCATAGATGTTCAGAGTGCCCATGGAGTTAGGGTCCTGAGATCAGTATCTTCTCAAACTACAGTAACATCAACGATGTGGGAGCAGATTCACTCTCTGAAACATGAGTGGCTGCAGCTCTCTCACCATCCTGAGGTCTGTGACTCTGAGGTACTCCCAAGTAGCTCGGTTCCAGGATGGCATAAAGGTAGTTGTGACTCTGATCCTGGTGATCAGCCACGGGCATGGCTTTGAGAATGAAGGGGTATTCTACAGGGAGCAGGGCACAGCTACATTTTGGGTCATGGAGCCACAGGGCACAGTGGTAATTTGGGCAGCAAGAGAGATACACTACACTGTGGTGTCTCTGGACTTAGAAGTGGCAGTATACAGAAGTATCCTAGGCTCTCCAAGCCTGAAATCAGTGGTAAGAAGAATCTAAGAGTAACAGAGCATAGCAGTGGCTTGGGTTCTAAGTAATGGCAGCGGTGCAGTAATGGCTCCACTCCCCAGGAAGGTATGGCACCTCAGCAACTCATGCTCTGGAGGGTTGATTCAGACCCAGGCAGGAGCGGTGCTGTGGCTATTTAGCCCAAAGGATGTGGTGGCACAACCCAACCAAGGCTCTTGTTTCCCTCATGTGGAATGGGAAGAGCCACATCAACTGAGGAGTCTGGAAGCACAAATGTTTGGCTAGGCCAATGCCTAAGTCTCCCAACACCCCTGGGGGTGGGGTGCCACACTAGCTTAGGCTCTAGAGGGTAAGGGTGCTGCTGAGCCAAGCTCTAATTCCCAAAGGGGCCGTGCACGAGATGGGCAGACACTGAGGGGTGTGGCTGCTCTGCCTACTCAAGAACAATTTCTTTGCTGAACCAGCTGGTCCCCTGGAAACAGGACACTATGTGGGTGGGCACTAAGGACATGACTACTCCCTGGTCTAAAGCTCTGATTCTCAGGGGTGGATCACCAGGTTGGTCCAGGTGTCCAGGGGGGTGTGCTGCTCTAATAGGCCTAAGTTCTGAGTAGCTGGTTATAGCAGAAACTGGGTGAGGGAGATGTTTAGTACCTTATAAATAGCCCATTTTCAGAAGGTTGAGATTAATAGCTGGGCAATTGTGCCCTACCATGAGTGTGAACATGGTGCAATGACAGTATAGCCTTGGGAATGAAGGGATGCAGTGATCAGTGGCTCTGTTTTCAAGATGGTGGAGTGCAGTAGCAACATGGGCTTTTGGGGAGAGGGGAGTGACAGGACACACATCAGTGCCTTCTCTGGAGAAGTAGGTATGTGAACTTTAGGCAACTCCCAAAGCTGGGCTCAAGACCTCTAATAATTTCAGAATTCTCTAATAGCAAAAAGTGAAGTTATCTGTGGCAGTGATGGGAGCCACTAGGACCTCCTGCCTATCTTTTCCCTGTAGGGAGAAGTCCCTTCTGGTTTCAAGCTGCTCCCAATGTGGGGAAAGAAAGATGTTTAGATTGGTGGAGGTATGGTGTGTCCTTCTTTTCTCTATGCTGTCCCGAGTTTCTGTGCTCCACAGGCTATCCACTACTCCCTTGCTGTACTTCAGCACTCCCCTTTAATCATTCTGGTCAAACATAGTTGTATATTGTTGTTTGGGTCCTTTTTTGTGGAGGACAAGCACTGGGTGCCCTAAGTCCACACACTTCTTACTTCTATTCCCATTTCCTTCATATTCCACTTCTCTCTCCCTTTGATGGACTCACCTTCAGCCCAATATTCTTCTAATCAAATGCATTCCACAAATCAGCAGCATTGGCATCACCTAGGAATTTATTAGAAACACAGAATCGCAAGCTCCTACGAAGCCTGTTGTATCAGAATTTGCTTTTTAATAAGATCCCCCAAGTAATTAGTGTGCATGGTAAAGTCTGAAAGCTCTACTCTACGTGTACTTGAGCCCAAGTTCTCTGGACAAACACAGGCTAGGCACAAAGGTAATTATAAAGCTATGCAGTCAATGCAAACTGGAATCACCTGCTACCTATAATCCAGACAGGCGATTGTCAGCAGGACAGGGTGCCTGGGAACATGTACTTGGCATGTAATTGATTTACAACATCATCCGGCTCTGGCTGTGACCCAGTGAAAGCCAAATTACCTCTTTCTCTGTATTGATATAATTACAAACATGAAGAAAAGCAGGTTCTTTCTTCAGATCAAGTAACCTTGTTATTTATCAGCCTATGCCAGTCTGCCTCTGATTAGCAATTTATTCTGGGTGGTTATTGACTAATCCCACTTGGTTCCCATTATTTATTCTTTTCCCACCAGTGGCAATCATTTAGCTCTCGGGATGATGGAAACACAGATGTCATTATACATATTTTCATTTTCTGCACAATTTCCTATTTTTCTTATCTGCTTTATAGACAGAATATTGCTTAAAGACCATGACTATTGTTTTAAACTCCTCATAATACCTCACAAATAAGTGCTTATCCAAGAATGTGATGGACATTGCTGGGTGGTGTCAGGAACCTTTCTTAGCACTGTTCATCTCAATTCCCCATCTCATGAGTCAGAAACAAAATTGTTTTAAAGCCACACTGGAACACCCTCAATTCAACAGAACTCACTACATGTTTCTGTACACCAACGCTGTACCATTAAGTCAATCATAAAAAGCAGACGCTGTCACCAACTTAGAAGTTGTATCTCAAGAGTTCATTTCAAGGTCATCCATTGGGACTTTGAACCTATTATCCCAATACAATTCCTTTAGTGGTAACTATGTTCCCAGGCTAGAGCCCAAGAGTGGAAAGCCATTTTCTCACAATACTACTAATTAACCATGCCCATGTTAAATTAGATCCAAATGGGTTTTTATTCAACCATATGTTGCTGTTTAAACAAAAGTTTAAATCAGAAGATGATCAGGTGGGAACAGATGATATTGAGGATTCTGACTCTTGTCTATTCATCAAAGCCACACATGTGGTGTGTGCCTATAGTCCCAGCAACTCAGGAGGTTAAAGCAGCCTATTGCTTGAGCTCAGGAGTTTGGGTACAACCTGGGCAATGTAATAAGACCCCATCCCTAAAAAATAAAATAATACATTGTTTAAAAAGAGCTTTAAAAAGATAGCATGCTGACTCCTGATCAAAACTTCTGATTTTCTGGCTCAGTGCCTGTGGCTCAAGTGGCTAAGGCACCAGCCACATACACCAGAGCTGGCAGGTTTGAATCCAGCCCAGGCCCACCAAACAACAATGACGACTGCAACCAAAAATAGCCAGGCATCATGGTGGGCACCTGTAGGCCCAGCTATTTGGGAGGTGGAGGCAGGAGAAGCGCTTGAGCCTAGGAGATGGAGGTTGCCGTGAACTATGATGCCACAGCACTCTACCCAGGGTGACAGCTTGAGGCTCTGTCTCAAAAAAAAAAAAAAAAAAAAAAAAACTTCTGATTTTCTTTTTTCTTGTAGGTGTGCCTCAGTTCTTAAACTTATTTGCCACAAGTATCACAGATTCTAACAGATAAAATAAGAACAGGGAGGAAAAAAGAAAGGAGAAATTTTAAAAGAAAAGAGAGGGAAAGAAAAATGAAAGTATCTGGTGAGACTAGCACAGTAGAAGGAATTTAAAAGGCTGTGTATGTACACGAGTGGAGGACTGCTTATGTGAAGGACTGGCCCCACTTATCACCCTGGCCTCGTCTACTCTGACCAACCCCCAACCCCCAACCCCCCACCCCCCAGTCACTGTGCTTCCTCCCTGTTTCTCAAACACGCCAGGCCTGCTTCCTCCAAGACTTTGCCCTTGCTGTTTTCTTTGCCTTTTCTACCAGATCTAAGTGACTTGCAGCCTCATCTCCATCAATCTTTGCTCAAATATTCCCTTTGCTGTGAGGCATCTTTTGCAAACCGAAGCTCACCGTTCCTACCTCCAGCACTTCCTAAAGTTGTTTGTTGTTTTATTTTTCTTATAACACCAATAACACTCATCACTATCTAACACAGTGTGCATTATACTTATTTCTTTTTATTGTCTAGATTTTCTAGAACGGAGCCTTCATGAAAGCAACAATTTTTGTATGTGTGTTCACTGCCATATCCTCAGCACCTAGAACACATCCTAACATACTAGAGGCTTAAAATTTATTTGATGAATGGATAAATTAAACAAATAAAGGACAGTGCAAGACAGAACATAATTAAATGCAAAATTACATGAAATCACAAATATGTGTTATAACAATTTTGGCCCATTTTATACCTATGTTTTAAAGGATGCATTCTACTACCTTTTAGTTATATTTTCTTGTAACCACAGTGATGTTCTTTCCAAACCAAAGATTAATAAACACAGAAGAGAAATATATTGAACAACTTGTTTTTCAATGTGTAGAAAGCCTCGGTTATGCTGTATGAGTACTTTCTAGAAATCTGTGGTGCAATTTACTGCCTATAGTTAACAATACAGTATCATGCACTTCAAAATTTATTAACAGGGTAGATCTCATATTAAGTGTTCTTACAGAAAAATGGGAAAAGGCACAAAAAGACACTTCTGTTTTGGTTTCTCAGTAACGGGAGATGTTGGCTACATCCATTGATTGAGTGTGGTGATGGCATCACAGGTGTTTCTATATGTCCCAAGGCACTGAACTGTACACCTTAGATATGTGCAATTCTTTATCAAGTATGCCTCAAGAAAGCTTTCTTTTAAAAAAGGAAAGAAGAATATGTTGTCTCTAGAGAAACAAAGATGTGAGAAAAACAGTAAGCATAATAAATCTTTAGTACTTTACTGAAGAAAGACAGTTTTAGGAGGTACAAGAAAAAGGAAGAGTTCTTCCAATCTGGACATCACTCTCTGTGGATTTTGGTTCAGCCCCAAAAATGAAAAGACAGTTTCCTTATAGCTATTGGGAAAAAAAAAAAAAGTGAGGTGGATGGAGACTATGAGAAAGAAAAGAGCTGAGCTCCCATGCATGGCTAGCAAAGAAAAATAACCCTCAAGGGCCAATAAGTCACTTTGATTAGGATATGACCACAGGGTTTGGCAGCTCCTAGGGTCACTTGAAATCCTAGACTTGCACATCTTCCCCCCCAAAGAGCTTTCAACTCATATAAGTGATTACAGATGACTTACAGAAAACAGTCTAATAAACCTAGGGGGAAAGCATGATTTGATAAGAGAATCAAATAATGGTTAGCAAATGACCATCTATTTATACCTATTCTTAAGTATGTGTCTCAACCTTGCTAAGACATATATTATTTAAATAAATTTTAAAATAGAGTATCTACACTCAGCCACTTGAGTGTAAAGCTATGCTAAGTGTGCCAGTAGGGAGCCTGGAGGACAGGGGTCACCAAGCATCCCAGGCCAGGAGTGACTATTTATCTTGTGGCCTCATAGCAAAACTGCACACAAAGTACCTAAGAAAGAGGCAGATGCCTGTGGAAACCCACAACTGCAAATGAAGTTTGGAAGGGATTTGAAGAAGGGATTTGCAGAATTAAGGAAAACGTCATATAATTAATTAGTCACTTTCAAAACAACTTCTTGAGAGTAATAATCCCAGTGAGACAGCCAAAAGCAGCTTTTAATTTTCTGATGTTTGCTTTTCACCTGAAATACTGCCTTAACCAAATGATGAAGGTGAATGTCACCCATGAAAAGTCATGTTACTGTCACATCCCTCGGAGACAGGTTGTATTTATAAGGAGGGGGCTTTTCCTCCTCCACATACCCCAGACCATATATCCAAACTCTGTCAACAGCAGCCGCCTGCCTCTCCCTTGAGCCTAGGAAAATGTGCATCACTGGTCAGTCTTCCTTCTGGAGAACAGGTCTGTACAAGAAGACCACAGAGCTCCTGGAATGGGCTCAGAGCAGAGAATCACAAGATCCTGGGGACCTGGGGCGTGGTGATGAAGGCTGCTGCAGGCTCACAGTGGGAATGTGAGGAAAGGCCGCCTGCACACAGACCACAGGAGGCCAAAGCATGGGCCCCGGGAAGCTCTCCTTTTGTCCAAGTGATGCAGAAATAACTGCCCCCAACTTTTCTCTTATCTCCTGATGCTCTCAAGGAAACAGAGAGGAGGATCAAAGTATAAACCTCTTAAACAACCAGCACTAGACCTCGAACTGACTCAGAAGCTTTCTATTCCATCACTATCTCAAAAATAATGATAATAATTTGGAAAAGAGGAGACGGCTCTTTTCTACAGAATAATTCCTATCTTTCCTCTGGGAAGTGGAGCTTAAACCCCCTCCTACTTTGAGTGTGGGCAGTGACTTGCATCTAAACAACACAGTATGGAGGGGAAAAATAAGAATTTTACAGTGGAGAAACCTGGCAAACTCTCCCTAAATCAAATGATCAAGCTAAACCTATCAGTGATAAACCATGCCACTACCATGTCCTCCTGATAACAGGTCATGTTGATGAGTTCTAGGTTAGGAACTTCTCCCCTAACCCAGAACCCCATTCCCTACCATACCAAAAAATCAAACAAATCCACAAAATACATGAACAGCCCTACTCAAGACTGTCAAAGTCATAAAAAGCAAGAAGAGGCTGAAAAACTGTCACACACCAGACATTTAGAAGATGTGAAAACCAAATACAGTGTGGTGACCTGGGTTCAATCCTGGCACAGAAAAAGGACAATAATGTGTAAGTTTATGAAATACAAAGAAAATCTTGAGTTTAGTTAACAGTAATATAACTATATTGGTTTTGACAACTGTACCTCAATAATGGAAGAGATTAACAATGAGAAAAACTGGATGAGGAGTACATGGGAACCATCTCTACTTTCTTTGAAACTTTCTTGTAAATCTAACATTATCTAAAAACATAAATTTATGTTTTTTAAATAGTCATTCACTGCCTCAAAGAATTATAGGATATCCATCATTTTGTCTCAGCCTGACCCGCTCACTTGGAGCGTAAGACAGCATTTCTCAAGTCTGAAGTGGCAATTTGGGGCTCTCTTGCATGAGATCTCAAAGATGCCAATTCTCACAATCAAAATCAGTCTGATCCCAGAGAAGCACACAAGTAACTGCCTCTTGGAACATCAAGATGTGTCTAAATGAATTCCAAGGAACATAAATAAGGCTTAGAAGATGAGAAAGTGGCATGTTTGCAACTTGGAATAGCATAAAATAGAAAACAAGTGAACATATAAAACTCCTATAATAAACTCGAGAAGGAATTCTAAAACATACCAGAAAAAAACGTAATGTTCTGTGGTAGAGCATTCAGCTGTAAAATCTCCCTTTAGCAAGCACTCAATAGGCATTTCACAAATTTAACCCAAAAATGAAATGACTGTAGCATGCATGATCACCTGAATCTGCTAAAAAAGAGATGTTGGGAGTTCGCATGAAACTCAATAGCTCAAGCGTTTTTTAGAGAAAGTACTAAGTATGTCACAGAAAAGTAGCATAACACCTCCACCTTACTGTATATCAGCTTCCAGTCAAACGTGCAGAAAAAAACATATTGCGTCTCATACAAACTTGCTGGACTTGATAATGAGTAAAACACATGACTTCTATAGAGTTAGAAATTTGCTCCAGGAAATAACAATGATGTTTTTCCTAATTAATTTAGGCATCTTCCCATCAGCCCCACTATGTTGTAGGAAAGCAAAATAATATAAAAGGAACTGCACCATAGCTGTTCAGAGTGAAAAGAAAACCTCAGGAAATTTACCAGTTCCTCTTCCAAAAGCTGTTTTTTTGCTCTCATTGGAATTCTTGCTGTTGAGAAGTTGTTTTAAAAGTGATTAATTAATTATATGAAACTCTAGGCCTTCCAAAATTGGCAGCAATTTAGAAACACCATTTACATAGGATTAACTACTCTTGAATAAATGTTTCAACATCCATCTGGGACCTAATTGTTAAACATTCCTTTGTCAGATCACCAAGCAAGAGGAAAAGAGAACATTTACATCTACTAAGCACAGTCATGCTTGTTTTATTAACTCTCCCATGCCTATGAGGTAGGTCTTATCCTTCTTTTACACATGAGGGAAGCTTAAGTCCTAGATAAGGTCAGACTCCTGGGAATGCTACATAAGGGGTGTGAACTCAGCATCATTTCCTATCAAAGTCCATACTGCCCCCAGAAGTACTTTGGAGAAAAGAGGGGAAAACAGAGAGTGAGCAAGAGGAACAGAGTGAGGTGGGGAGTGGAGGGGAAGAGAGAGAGACAGTCAGTCAAGATCAAGACCTACTGTACACAATACCTGAAGTAAATGAAGCTTCTGTTTATCCAGTTCCACTCTGAGGTCTTGCTTTACCCTCCTCTTTTCCTCCCTAAATCTAAATTTTCTTGTCATGTATCTCATCTCTGCAGATTCACAGTCACTTCAGTTGCAATTAACAAAAATCCCAACTCAAAGTAGAAGAGATAATATGGGAAATTTTTAAGGTTAGTTACTAGAAAATATAGAAGTAGATTTCAAACCAGTCTCTATCTTAGGCTCAAACAATAAAGCCGGGACCTGTTTTGTCTCTAAATTTCTTTCTTACATATTCTCAGTGTTGCCTCCATTCTCAGAATGGCCTTTCCCAGTTCAGATCCCAGGGAGAAATGCTTCCTGATTAGCATCCAGTGGAATGCAGGTTTTTCTCATCCCCAGATCATTAAGAATAACTTTAGAAAGTAATGAGCCTCACTTCAAGATTGAGTGGAATACAAGACAGACAGACCTATGACCAATAAAGATTCAATTATAATGGGAAATAAAAAATCAAGTGAATAAACATATACTTTAATTTCAGGCACATAGTAAGTAAAATTAATAAAGCAGGGTAAGAGAGGGAATGAAAAAGAGGGGGAGAGAGAGAGATTAATTGATTAATGATTGATTGTAGGAATGGAGCACAGATAAACCAGGTAATCTACAGACACTTTCCTCCAGACTTTTCTACTTTAGAGCCAGAATTTGTTAAATATTTTGTCAGACAAGATCCCTGGGTTAATTCATCCAAAATGGTGACTATGCTTCTAACATGTGCCATCTCTCATCATTGGCAATGACTGACAGAACAAGAATAGAGAGAGGGACTATGAAGCCATATCAAAATTAGCAGAAAATAGGGAAATGGCCAGTTTGGGGTATCTGCTACACATACAGTAAATACAGCAGGGGAAAAATATCCTTCTCTCTGTGTATTTAACATCTTTACTGTAGACCACACTTTGAGAAACTTTGTCAAAGTCTGCAAGTTTCTCTTGCAGTGGGTCATTTCTCTGCCAAAAGAAGTGTATCAGAAATTTAGATAAATACCTAAATCTATAAAGCAAACATTAAGAAATCTGAAGGGATGGTGAGAAGATGGTGGACTGCAGCCAGCTTTTTGCAGAGGCTCCAGTCCAGAAGGAGACTTAAAGGACAGAAGTTTAGCAAGGGAGCTGATGGTTTGGAGCGGAACCAAGAGAGAAGATTGAAGAATGCACTTCAACCTTGCTGAGGTGAGCTGTGACCCCAAAAATACAATCAAAAGGTACAAAATCCACCACCAAGTGGATGGGAGTCCCCTCCTCCACAAGAAGGGCATGCAGTTTACTCCATACAAACAAGCAAGCAGAGTTCAAATATCCACCAGTGGGAGAGACCCCCTAAAACCTGGACCTCCTACCCCTGCTGCATGCCACGGCACCCTCCTGCCAGGCATAAAACTGTAAAACTGTATAAAACTATATATATTCCCTACCTGCAACTCTAAACTCCGAGGATTCCCCCTCCACTCTCACCCTGAGGTCTGGAGGTTTGTTGTCCATGGAGTCAAGATTCTTGGGCATTTCCTTGAGAGGAGTGGAGGGGGAAAGGGCTGGTGCTGGTCTGTGCTGACTCTGTGACATGGGAGCAAGGAGAGGTGGGTCAGCTGAGAGGGAGCTACACAGGAACAGCAGTATCCTGAGAGCGGCAGCTGCAGCACCGGGAGGGGCTTGCATCCCTGAGGCCATTCCGGACAGACACACACTGTCTCTCTGGGCAACCAGAGGTTTTGGGAATTTTTCTCCCATGATAGCCACTGGCAGAGAGGATTTGGGAAATTCTGTGAGTACTGACCTGGGTGGAGCATGGGAACTAGAATATGCACAGCTCACAGACTTACAGGGACTGCATATCTGGCCATAAAAGCACCTACACCTCAGGGGAATATAGGTGAGACACAGTGGGTGGGCAGAGGCTGAAATTGACACCTGAGTATAAACTCTAATTGCTGGCTGCCCAGGGCTGTTTTTTATCAGCTCTAGCAGCATCTGACCTGCAGAGGAATTTAGCTGGAGCAACATCAAGTAGGCATGGGGCTGGAATTGAGCGAACTACCACAGCCTATAATAAGGTTGTTCAGGCCTCATCTCCCCCTGCCAGACTCAGATTTCTGGGTGACTCTGGCAGTCATAAACCCCAGGAGCAGTTGCTTGTTGGAGTGAACTGTCACAGCCCTGTGGGATTACCAGTGACTGGATGCAAGGTGGGGAAGGAGGTACCAACCTTCCCAGACTAATTGATTTGCTGGGTGTGTCCCTCTGCCCTCACAGAGCACTAGAGCAAGTTATATCTGAGCTGCAAGCAGACCCCTCTTATCTAGCTACCAGAGACTTTGAATTCTCCCACCTGGTGCTTAGACTGGTGCTGACTGGGACAACTGATTTGGACTCCTTGAACCGGTCAAATCACCCAAAGACTATCCAAAGTGGCACCTTGGGTGTATGGTTGAGGGAAGGTTTGATTTTCCTTGCCCAGTTGTTGTTTGTGGGAGGCGGGGTGACTTAATTGCTGGTATTTCTCCACAGCAGAGACTTCAACCAACAGTAACTGATCCACTAAGGTAGGACAGAGATCAGCTGAAAATAAGACAGAGCCACTTAGCCCCCACAACACCAAGGAGGTCCCCAGTCTCTCAGGCCGTAACAGCAAACAGGTCCTTGACAAAACTTAAGGGAAAAAGCCAAATGGGGTAATCATGGGGTGCAATCAGCAGAAAAGCTCTGGTAATATGAATAACCAGAGTAGATCAACTCTCACAAGAAAGGATGTGGCTGGTAATATGAATAACCAGAGTAGGTCAACCTCCCCCCCCCCGAAGAAAGGATGTGGCAGACGAAACTGAAGATCCCCTATATAAATATATGTCTGAAATACCATAAATTGAATTCAGAATTTGGATTGCAAATAAGATTTATAGAATAGAGGCAAAGATAGAACTAGAAATTCAAGGAGCATTCCAAAAGTTCACTCAAGAATTCAAAAAAATTAGAGACAAAACCACCAAATATTTTGAAACATTAAGGCAAGAGATTGTAGCCCTCAAAGATCTGAAAAATACAGTAGAAGTCCTTGGTAACAGAATGCAGGAGGCAGAAGAAAAGATCGCAGACATAGAAGACAAAGTTTCTGAATGTGCCCAAGCATCCAAAGAGGATCAGAAATGGAAAGCAAAAATGGATCATTCTCTCAGAGAGCTCTGAAATAATTCAAAGAAAACTAATATTTGCCTTATAGGAAAACTTGAAGGCAACGAAGTTGCTTCACAAAACACAGAGGCTCTTCTTCATGAAATTATGAAAGAGAACTTTCCAGATATGCCAAGAGATCCTGAAATTCAGATAGCAGACAGCTTCAGAACCCCACCATGACTCAATCCAAATAAGACATCCCCCAGACACATCATAATTAACTTCACTAAAGTGAATATGAAAGAGAAAATCTTGAAAGCAGCGAGATGTAAGAAAACCATAACCTATAAGGGGAAGAATATTAGAATGACTACAGATCTCTCTGCCAAAACCTTTCAGGCCAGAAGAGGGTGGTCATACACATTTAATCTCCTAAAACAAAATAACTTTCAACCCAGGATCCTGTATCCATCTAAACTGAGTTTCATTTATGATGGAGAAATTAAATACTTTAA